>JAAIXJ010001752.1:615214-839573 GCA_013403705.1 Heliconius hermathena
CGAGGTGTGACTGCAAAACCGACTGGTTGTGGGTTCGATCCCCACTCGAGGAGATGAAATATTTACTTAAATTTATATTTCCATTTCTTCGCTCTGGTGTCGAGGTTAAGCGCGGCGTTGAGTTCTGCCACTCAACACGCAATGCGTCCAGAATTCGGCAGAAAGTGGGGAACGGAGTGTCTTAACACTAGGTTCCCTCTGCCTACCCTGCTGTGTGCAGGATACAGCGTGAAGCTGATGTATTTATTTATTTTTATTTTAAATAAATAAAAAATTGACTGTTATGTTTTTTTTTTGAATACGTATAAAAGTTTGAAAGTATTCGAAACCGAACCACTTGGGAAACACCGTTTGGTTGGTCGAACAAATCCTCTTGGCCCCAAAAAAGTTTTCTACTCTTGGTGTGAAATAACACTTTAAAAATGTTAAGAAATACTTACCCTATTCCTCACAGTTTGTAATATCATTCTTTTCAACAGCACATAAAACTGCTGGTACGGTGTACACTCAAACTTATAATTATGGCTTTCAATTACTCCTGCGTTTAATTGTTCTATATCGGTTTCTTCATAGAAGTCATCTGTACCGTAGTTCCGCCATTTCTGAGATTTCCCATTGTCTATTGAAGATACCATACGATCAACATGGGGCCCGTATTCACCACTTGATACTTCTATAACTGAAATATATTACATTATCATTACAAATGTTATTAATACAAGTGCGAGGCCAGTCGTGGCGCAGGGGGCCAAGCGTAAGACTATAAGCACGGCAAGTTATGAGTTCGATTCCTAGCTAGCTTCGTGGCTCAGTGGAGTAGTGTTCGTACAGCTTTTCATTCTTCTTGGTTATGGGTACAAAATTCATTTTTAATGTTTGTCCCCTGTATCCATAGAGACTTCGAAATGAGAGAGAAAAATTTTTTTTTTTTTATTTTCTCAACTTTACTACGTAAGATAAAAATTTCCATTTATATTTTCCAAAAGTTATTACATTTTTACAGCAAACGATGTTTCGACTCGGATAAAAAAAAATATTTATTAATTATTCTATAATTTAAACTATTCAATTTTTAAATGAATATATAATTAAAAACTAATTTATTATTCTTAATTGCCAATTAAGTTAGGATTCTTTCAGTAGTACAATAACTGCAAGAAAATATAGTAATTCATGAACTATCTGAGGTCATCGTGTCGCAGTGGATCAGCGATTATAAACTATGGATTGGGCTCGATCACCACTACGTATTATTTTTATTTGTTACAGCTACACGCTGTATCCCGCACATAGCAGGGTAGGCATAGGGAACCTGGGAACCTAATGTTAAGACGCTTCGCTCACGTGTGCACCCCCTGCGCCATCAGCATAATACATGGACTATATACCTATTTGTAACACTATTCATTTATCTATTACAAAAGTGTATTTCTACAAATATAATAGAAAATACCAAATATCCATAATCTACTATTAGGCACGGTCAGCAGCTAAGCAATTTAAAACAACTTTGCATAGGAATCTTTGCAATATGAAACAAAACATAATATTTACATGTTTCAGAAATATAATAGTCCGATTTGAAACGCAATTCTAAAGTACGAAATAAGTATTGAATTGCAAATACTCCGGTATTGGGTAACTTGCTGTTGATATTTTCTCAGTTTAGATAGACCGACAGTTTAAATGGATTATGGGTTCGCATCCAAATTGAGAATGAAAAGTGTGAAGAATGGAATGTTGAAAGATGTTTCTATTAAAAAAAAAAGTTATTTCTTTGGTCTAATTAGAAAGATTAGTGCACAGACTCCACCTATGATACAAGCTCTAATTTCTAGGTAAAAACTGCAGAACAGAGGAAAAGTTAAAAGTTAGTTCAAAAGTTTCTCCACGTACCCCGTGTTCAAAACAATTTGTAAACAATTCATAAAAATAAAAAAGGGAAAAAAAAACACTTACTAAAATCAGCAGGATTATATGTTTTCGGACAAGGCAGCTGCAGTTCCTTCAGAAACGGTACAACTCCAGACGCGGTGCCCTGATAAGCGCATTTCCCATCAGATACTACATAAACGTGATCGAAAACTGAGAAAATTCTTGCAGATGGAGTGTGGAGAGAGCAGATTACAGTTCTACCACCTCGAGCCACTCGCTTTAGGAGAGAAACACAGGTTGAAGACGCTACGTCGTCTAGACCACTGAAATAGCAAATTTCTTAGTCAAATTAGTATAATATTATAGAAACAAAAAGTCAACATCGTATTTATTGAAAAAAATGAAATTCTTAAAATATAATAGATATATTTTTTAGTTTATGACCTTTTAAAAATCTATAAATATTTTCCGATCGTTTTGCCCGCCGCCGACACAATTTTTCAATGACGACATTAATATGCATAATGAATTATTTGCTAAGACCACATATATCAAAGTAAACAGGAATATAATGTAGACCTTCCGTTTTAGACTTTTCGTTCAATTTTGAGCAGCGGAACTCAACTCTTGCTTTTTTATCAAACCAGGGAAAAGGAAAACATCTTTGTTACCGAGTGAGTGACAAATTTACGATAACAAACACTACGCCATGATGTTGACTATAGCTCAAAAGGCTAATGAGGTAATTTGACCTCGCCAAAACAACAAGTTTCATATTTTTTGCAATACACTGCACCTGCACTTAAAAAAATACAAATAATAAACAATAAAAATTAAGAATAATTTATTGTGTCCTTTATTTTAGTATGTTGTAATAGTCGTAAAATTTAAATAAATAGCTAATATGCTAAATAAGTGAACGCAAACAGACGTTTGAACATTGCAATATAACATCTGAATTGTAAATATAATATAAAATTTGTTTTATATAGTTGTTGAAATAATTATATTACACGTTTTTATGATGCAATGTAGATTTGTTGAAACTGATTATAAAATAACTGAGGCCAGTTGTGGCGCAGGGGCACGAAATGTGACTGTAAACGCTACAGGTTGTGGGTTCGATTCCCACTCGAGAAAATGAAATATTTATATTTCAATTTTATTCGCTCTGGTGGCGAGGCAAAGCGCGGCGTTGAGTTCCGCCACTCAACACGAAATGCCTTCAGAATTCGGCGAAAAATAGGAAACACAATACCTTAGCTAGCGTAATGCTAAAAAAATAACTAATTACTTTATAAATTTAAACGCCAAATGAAATGAAAAAACCAGACTTTGGCCCCATTCGCTTCACTCATTACAATTATGAAAAATATGTTAAAAAGAATGTAACTCCTTGGTATTTACGAAGATATTTTATATTTTTTATTTTTGAAATGGAAGAGTGTTTCCTTAACATGATATTATTCATGTTACACTGCTATAACTTAAACAAATTACTCACACGAAATCTTTTTATATCATAAAAGCAGAAAGATTAGTATGAAAAATCATAACAACCGTTTTGAGAGACATTGAATATGAGATTTTTCTATCTATATATTCTCCCATTCATTATCGATCATCTGTCACCCGTCATCCGTCACCCGTCATCTGTCATCCGTCATCTGTCATCCGTCATCTGTCATCCGTCATCACTAATGACAATCAGTCGGTACAGAAGATGTGTACATTTAGTGAAATGGAAAGACAACGATATAGTATCATCATCACAATTTCAATGATATTATTCAATCCCTAATCTCTTTAATTAAGCTATTATCATTTTATAACCTTATTTGTGACCATTACAAAATATTCAAGACAGACGTCGCATTGGCAGAGTGACTTATCACTAAAAGATTAAATTAAATACACCAAAACACTTACGTGGTGGGTTCATCCAGAAAAATTACCGGTGGATTATTGAGTAGTTCCAAGGCGATGGACAATCGTTTCTTTTCTCCTCCGGAGAGGCGTTCTGTTGATGTGTTCCGCGCTTTACCCAAACGCAATAGCTGGACTATTTCTTCTACCTAGAAGGGAACTTCTATTAATTTGGGGAATCTAAAAATATTTTTAGTATTCAAAAACATTATAAAATTCAAGCAGGCTTAAGATAAGAGGAAAGAAAAATAATTTAAACTAATAAATATCCCATGTTTAGTACAGTCAAATTGTATTTAAATTTGTTGTTATGTACTATAGTTCTTATTATAATAAATAAATATATATACTAATACATATTTTCATTTCTTTATTTTTTATTTTCACGTATCTAAAGAATATTATTTAGAGAAATATTTTTATTCTCCATTTCTCATCACTTTAGGCACATTATGAAGTAGCGAAACATAACACCGCTATATATTTCACGTATTGAAACCATAAAAAATGACTTTACACTTATTATAATTATGAAAATTTCTCCAACTGGAATTGAACCCACAGATAGCACCATGAAGGCATAATAATAAAGAAAATTAATGAAAATACAAACAATAATTATCTTCCTCTGCTTCTCCATATCGTTTCCGAGTTTCAAATCGGCGGCCATTGTCATAGCTTCCTGCACAGTTATCAGAGGCTGGAGCAGGTCATCCTGCATTATGTATCTAGACAGCTTTCTAAAAAGACGCAGGTCTCTTGGTTCTCCATTGGTTGTTATTAATCCGGTTGCTCCGTTTACTCTGGAATGGAAGATATCATGTTTTAGCTTCTCGCTGCATCCCGCATATAACAGGGTAGGCAGAGGAAACCTAGTGTTAAGGAAAAAGAGTTAATTGGGCGTTGCATGGGGAACGCAGAGACCGTTCCCCATGCAATGCCCAACACTGCGAGTTGAGTGGCGGAATTCAACGCCGCGCTTTGTCTTGTTATTAAAAATAATTTATTACTCCGAGTAGGAATCGAACTCACAATGATCGCGTTTCAATAGTATAAATTTAAAAGATTACATTTTTGACACGTCCCGCTGTATCCCGCGAATTTCTGCTGAATTTTCGAGAATTTCCGCTGAAATTTCGATAATGTAATTGAAGAACGCAGTGTTTAACACTAGATTCCCTCTGCCTATCCTGCTACATAAGTACACAGGCTGGAAGAAGTTAATCAAGATACCTCTACAGTTTAGATGTAGGACTTTTTTTTCACTTCACGATGTTTATCCATGCCTGTATTTCGTGTGACGCAGTTACGTATAGATACCAATAACGTAAACACATACTACTACAAAAATACTACTAAAGGTTAAACAACTTTGAACGTTGCCGCCAATACCTACGATTCGATTTCGGAATGAGGCCCATACGGCGTTTCCCTTTGATAGGTTTATCTGCATGCGTCATTCTTGAAAAATAGCATTTTATTTTACAACGATAATTTTATTTATTTTTTTGAAAAAATCCCTTTTACATTTTTAGATTTTTTAAAAAAATTGTATTAGACTTTTATAGAGTAGTTAAAACTGTGGTTTCATTTAAAGTGATGAGGACAAAAACACTCTGTATATTGTAACAGTATGTACCTTGGGTATAAGTTAAAAATAAATAAATAAATAAATAAAAATATGCATGGCAATATACATAAATAACATAGTTAAATATGAATAATACAAACTATATATTTTTAATACCAAATTAATCGAGACGAGTTCGTGTATTGTCGTCCCGAATGTCGCGACCGTCGTTCTGTCTATATAGATGGTGGTGATGCTGGAAGGCAGCGGTCGAGTCGAACTCTTAAGTACTAAGGTACTAATGAATATGATGCACATAAAGACTCGTACCAAACATATTATAAATATAATATAATAATTTGAAGCCTATGATGGCACGATCTTTTAGGATCGAATTTCTTATAAAGGCAATATATGTGTAGGGGCGACACATATTGTGGATCCAAGTGATCTTTGACCAATATTATGATATTGAATGTTGCTTGACGTCGCGGAAGCTGACGTGATGGGCTTATGCGAACTGTTATAGCGACATTAACTATGTCGTGGCTGATGCCGTCTCGCAGTACGCTCGCGATACGTAAGCTGTGCTTGTATGGCGTTGGTCATTGACATATTATATACCACTTCTACGACTTGGTATACGACTAGTAGGTGTGTGGTGCTATTTTATGTCCCAGCTCCGGTGTATGTAGTAGTGTCCGCCCTCATACGGGTGTGTGGTGCTATTTTATGTCCTGGAACTCTGGTGTATGTAGTAGTGTCCGCCTACGGTTCGAGACACGACTGTGGGGTGTGTGCCGTGCGTTTATTTAACATATCGGCCGCCTAGCGGTAGTGCGTTCGTTCCAACGACTTATATTGATCTCACAAATCAATCAACATCACGAATCACCATTCTAATACAATCTTAATATAAACAAGCGTAACAAGTACCTTCGGAAAGATCACACACAAACGTCTCGGAGGGTTCAACGATGACTGTAAAGCCACGGTCTGGTCGGAACTCACGGTGTAGGGGCGGGGCGGTGCCCGTACTCTTTCTTCCTTTTATTATAACTAGTTCGCAGTTATAGTGGAGAGGAAGATAGGACGCGCTCTTGGCTTTTCTTCGGACGAGCTTCGAGTTATGACAATGTCATATTGTCGAGTTTCCAGTTATCTAAATAACTGACACAAGAACAACTTCTGATGGCAAATATCTTATTAAAGCGATACCTTCTAATGGCATAATATAAAATTCTTAATACTGTTACCTCTGAATCTCTAAAAGATTTTGGGTTCTTCACGATCACAACTATAAACGATTCTAACCACTAGACACATCACGAGCCAAGGCATTATTTATTAAATAATATTTTCAAAGGAGTTTGGGATATCAGTTACAATATGTTAGTGTTTGTGTGTATGCATAGATAAGTAAATAGGCCTAGTGTCACAAGGTGATTGTGGGTTTAATTCTTTTTTATCTTTACACTGTATACTATATGTAGATGGAACCTACTTTACCCTCGGTTACACTTTCCGTCCAATTATTGAGACATGACATGTCGGGTGACGGAATACAACGCCGCACTAATAACATGTTTTAAGTAAAAAAATATATAATAGCCGTAATCGTTTAATGTAAAAGTTAACACTATAATGATAAACAACTTTTCAATTGGTTAATATTATCGATTATATGTTAATTGTATTTATTTTTGAAATTATCTTTGCTAAATGTCATTAAAGCACTACTTCTAATTTAATGATATAGGAAATGTAGTTATTTATTTTGTAATTTATGCTTTTAACAAAAATACAGCAAAGTGTAAAGCAACCTAATTTCATCAGAGAAGACGGTTGGAAACTTTCTACTCATAAAAACTTTGAAGTCTCAAACCCATATTCTAAAAATGTATAAAACTAAATATAAGCGATTAATCTGGTTAGTTTCATTTAAAATTTATTACAAATGTTTTTTAATTAGTTAAGTATTAAAATTATATAATAGTTATAGGTGCATCTTCTCTATACAATATTCAAATAATTATGTTTAATTATTTAAATCTCAAACCCATATTCTACACCAGAGGGCAAGATACAGTCAGCCCATACTGTAGGAATCCAGGGCAGTACGGGGGGCAACTAGCAAATCGTTGGTGGTAGTTTGATATAATATTTATGTTAACTAACAGATGAATGCCACTTCACTCTACCCGTGACCACGGACTACTGCAAAGTGTTCGAAACGTCGGGTTTCCAAAAATGTATAAAACTAAGCGATTAATCCGGTTAGAGTTTCATTTAAAATTTATTACTAAAGTTTTTTAATTAGTTTAGTATTAAAATTAGTAGTAGTAGTAGTAATAGTTATAGGTCCATCTTCTCTATACAATAGTAAAATGATTATGTTTATGATTATGTTTAATGTCTTTGGCAAGACAAATTAAATGATTATGTTTAATGTCTTTGGCAAGACATAGCGCGGTGTTAAGCTCCACCACCCAATACAATTTCTATTTCAGATACTATCTGCAATAAAAAACTAGAAATCATTTCTTACCTATAACCCGCGAGTATATTCAGTAGAGTACTCTTGCCGGCACCGGAAGGGCCCAATATAGCGGTCAGCTGACCCGACCGGAACTCGCCGTTGATATTGCGCAGGATTAACTTTGAGGCTGCAATAGTATAAATTATTGGGATAACACATATTTATTTATAGTGTATATATATAAATAAGTATTTGAGATTTTGTTTTGTTTCGCTTTATTATTAGAGGGGGCGCCCAACCTTACTATGCATGCATACCTCTTTTGCCTCGTCCTCTGATTCTGATTCTGATTCAGGGCATTTAGAATAAGAGCATATTTTTCACGCTGTATCCTGCACATTGCAAGGTAGACAGTGAACTTGGGAAGCTAGAGTTAATGAACTCTATTCCTATTAAGACAATCCCGTTCTTCTTTTTCTGCCGAATTCTGTAGGCGTATTGAGTGGCGGAACTCAACGCCGCGCTTTGCCTCGTTTCCAGAATGATCGAACTCAAGAGTACTCAGAGTGATCGAATCGATCGGTAATCGAAATCCACAACCTTTCGCGTTTACCGTACGCTTGTGTCATTACACCACGACTGGCCTCGCTATGTTTTACTATACGAAATCATGTTAAATATAGGTAATACTACACTTAAAAAGATATTAAAAGTTATTGTGTAAACAGCTTTCTCTCGCGCCAAATGATCATTTTTTGTAATAATCTTTGAATAATGAAGTCTTGCAAAAAAGTTCCTACTGAGAAATGCTTCCTATAAAAAATGTAGAGCAGCTTACGGATTTGTGGTTTACTGTATTAATATTGTAGGTATAAATAGCTAGTACTATAATCGAATACCATTCTCAATAGTCGTCAATTCAAATCCATCTAACGTGTGAAGCTAAACACTTAAATTGTTTAGGTTCACACGTTATCCAGCAAATAAAGACGAACTTAGGGTCGAGACTTCGAGACATTACGTGTTACGTGGCAAGAATCAACGCCGCGCCTTCAACAGCGCCGCAAAATGAGGTAATTCCTTTTCCCGAGGGATGCGGATCAAACCTTAAATCATCGCGTACAGTCAGATGCTTACTGTGCCACAACAGCCTCTACAAATCCTTCGTAATTTTCATATCTATATATTATAATAATATGTCAAGTAAAAATTATGTACGTAGCCCAGAAAAACTGTGGCACAGTTATAGTTTATATAGAGAACGAGCGAAGAATGTTAATATTTAGTAAAATAATTAATATAAAATACCACCTAATGTGGTTTGACTATATACATTTTTGTAAGTATAAAATGACATATAAGTTGCTATGACAACGCGTATTTTACGCGTCAATTTTTTCTCTCAGTTGTGGTGCTGGGACACAAGCGTGTGACTGTAAATGTACAGACTAGTTCTGGGTTCGATTTCCATTCGAAGAAATAAACTATTTAATATTTTCATTTCTTCGCTTTAGTGGAGGCATAAGCGCGTGTTTGAGGCCTACCATCAACACGCAACGCCTCCAGAATTCAGCGGTAAGTGGGCAGTACAGTGGCTTATATAGCGTGAAACTTAAAAAAATAACGAACAAAAAATCTATAAGCATGTTGATCTCTTAAGAATGTCTTGTCACGTGTAACATTGACCCCTTTCAAAAGTTTTTTTTTATTTACACCGACCTCTTTTGAACTCATCCCATTATGAATAAAGCATAAACTTAACCCTAACAACTTTTTGTATAACAAGTTTAGGTAAATTGATAATAAATAATGCCATCGTGGCATAGCGTGTGACTGAAACTGAGATTATTGTGGGTTCCATGCCCGTATGATGCAATTATTTCCATTTTCTCGCTCTGATGTATTGAGGACACGAATTTGGGCTGAAAGGAGACAGCGGAGTGCTTTGATACTACATTCTCTTTTCCTATTCTGCTGTACGAAATAAAGCGTAAAGTTCAGCTTCTAGAAAATATTTTTAATTAAAAGTAAGTTTCAAGGCCATAAGAATGTTGAACTTAATTCTTCGCAAAAAAACGGCTAGTATATAATGCAAGTTTTTATATATTTTTTTAACATAATTATAGAAACTCGTAAAATCATTTATGACTTAGCGTAATTCCTTTGATTTAATATAAATTGATATACGTTTTAATTACATTGCTTTTATATATTGCGATGCTCATTTGGTGTATACCTGGCTGAATGCGATTGTAGGGGAATAAAATCCTTCTTTTGTAGCTTCCGCTTTCTATTATTCTACAAACAGCAGGGTAGGCAGAAGAAAACTGCGAATTTAATGTAAGACAGGCCGTTTTCCATTTACCGCCGAATTTTGGAGGCATTCCATGCTGAATGCCGGAACTCAACGCTGCGCTTTGACTCGTTACCAGAGCGAGAAAAATGAAAATTTTAAATTTCTTCAAGAGGAATGAACTCACAGTCGATCAAGTTTACAGTCGCTAGATTGTGCCCCTGTGCTACGAATGGCCATGAATGGGGCCAAATTAATAGTTTTTACTTAATACAGGGTGCGGCACATAGATCTCCCCTCTTTTGCAAATAAATAAAATCAAAACCTTTGCAAAGTGCAAAGAATGCCATTTACAATAACATATTACATTAACAAGTTTTGAATAATACATTACTCAAATATCGGCCTCCATTGTTAATGCACTCTGTAAGCCTCTCTCGGAAATTTTCCATTACTCCTCGAATACTTCCTGTGGGGATATCTAAAAGCCGAGATCCTAGATGCTTGCAATTTTGCTTCACTAATTCAACGGAAATTCTTTTAAAACACCTAACGAATTCATCACTAGGTTACCTATGATTTTTTCACAACTTACAGCGGATACGTAAAGGTAAAAATTGATGATCTCGTACAATTTTTATGATTTTTACATCAACTACTATATCAATCAGTTTTAGAAACAATCGAATTTCTTGTTTCAAGAAAATTTGTTAGAGTTATAGTTTCGTTGAGTTCTGCCACTTAACACGCAATGTTTCAAGAAGGTGGCGAAAAATTTAGAACAGAAATTTCTTAATGGGAACTAGGTTCCCAAGTTCCCAAGTCCCCTATATCTACCCCGCTATGTGCGGGATACATCGTGAAGCTAAAATAAATTAAACTAAAATTACTATAACTAATCCGTGGAATATTTTGAAGTTATCGCCGAGTAATTCTTGACATTAATTTCAAGACCGCCGAGCGTCTTATTAGCCTTGATACATATGTACACTATAGTTTAAGTCACACGAGGGGTCACACATAGAATATTTAAACAGGTATTATGAAAGTCGTATAGTGACATTTTGAATAATAATTAAAATGAATGCATTAAAGATTATTAATTAATGAAAAATCTATAATAATGTTGTAAAGAAGGTTATTCAATATATACAGTATTGAATAAACTCAGAAACTGATGAACAGATTTTAAGATATGGTTAGGTCACTTCTTTCCTCAGTGTCTATTCAAGCAAAGTGCATGAAAATATTTCAAATAATACCTTTTTCGAAGGATTGGATTTAAACCTACGACAAATAAGACAAGTATTAAGCTAAATTATAATTATATAATACATTTCTATCATTCGTTAAGGAACAGATAGAATGCACACCCAAACTACTGGGCGAAGAAAGTTGAAAGACCTGTATCTTTTTCGGATAATGTACGGAAGCACTTTTAAATTTAAATTAAATTTGTTTTTGTCTATAAAATTTAGTTTTGGTATCTTTCTTTGAAGGAGTTTCGTTTAAGTTACCTTTCATATTTTAACAATAAAAGAGTAGGATACTAAATCTTCATATAATATGTGTCATAATTGTAAGTCACAATAGAAGACTGATTCTAAATAGTCTCATAAGATAAAAAAATAATTGTCACCTCGTCTCATTACTATAATTAAGAACGAGGTGATTTTAAGCTAAACACTACAGACACGTGGTTTTAACTGCTTCATAATTATCAGTTTTAATTTTAACGAGAACAAAGTGTTACATACAGGTTTTACTACTACTGTTACTGGACTTTTGTTGGGTTTGGTATCTACTGGTAAAAAATAGCCAAGTGAAATTTGAGTTTCAAATTTATCCCGAGTGAACGCAGAACTCGGCACCCACATATGTACATCTTTCATTATTTTATCAGTGAAGTCGAGAACGACGTATTACTTAACGTTTTACTTGACTCTCATTTCACATTTATGTTTTTTATGGGATGTGATTACTTGTTGTAAAGAAATTATTACTACTAAACATTACCAATTTGTTATTTCTAAAATATTTATTTTCCTACGTTCTTTGATCTAACTTTCATACATAACCATTTCTTTACTTTCTTGAAAGTAATTATTAATAATTATCAGTTTTCACATTTGTTCCTATATGTATTTATATATATTTTTAACGTTGAGTAGTTATGGGCCTCAAACTTTTATCGTCCGTGCCTTTTTTGTTCTTGATGCTTGTTAAAGTTTTGGTGTTTTTATTTATTTATTTTTTAAATACAAATTGTATACATTTTAAATGTTCTGCATTCTTTTTCCTTTCCTTTTTCCATATTCGTGTATTGTGGTCGTTAATGTGGTGCAGTTACAGAATTCATTAGAAAGTGGGAATTGGAAATGTTTTAATGGGAACGGAATATCTTAACACTAGGTTCCCAGGTTCCCCAGGCCTACCATGCTATGTGCGAGATGTAGGATTAAACTAAAACAAATCATTTATTAACGCATATAATGTTTAAACAAAACTTTTATATTTGTATTTAAAAAATATTGTTTTCCGCCGGCCATTTTGCCCGGTGTGTGACTGCAAAATCGACTGGTTGTGGGTTCGATCCCCACTCGAGGAGATGAAATATTTACTTAAATTTATATTTCCATTTATTCGCTCTGGTGTCGAGGTTAAGCGCGGCGTTAAGTTCTGCCCCTCAACACGCAATGCCTCCAGAATTCGGCAGAAAGTGGGGAACGGAGTGTCTTATAACACTAGGTTCCCTCTGCCTACCCTGCTGTGTGCGGGATACAGCGTGAAGCTGATTTATTTATTTTATTTATAAATATTGTTTTCAATTGATAAAAGATTTATTGACCTAATCATAGTTGAATGAACCATGAATTTATTACTCAAGGTTATCTATTTAAGTCACACTATGAAAAAAAAGATACTTATTAGTAACAAATATTTTTAATTTCAAGAATAGGAAACCTTAATATATGTACCTACGTACTTATGTATAGGTTTTTTTACTTTTTTTATTTTGTTTCTTTTTTCTTTCATTTAAATTTGTTAATTTCAGTAAACTTAAAAAATGGCAATATAACTAAGCGCATTTTTTTAATATAAATTAAATTAAATCTGCTTCACGCTGTTTCCCGCACACAGCAGGGTAGGCCGAGGAAACATAATGTTAAGACACTCAATTCCCGACTTTCCGTTGAAGTTTTCAAGGCATTGCGTGTTGATTGGCGGAACTCAACACCGCGTGTTTGCCTCGATACAAGAATCGAAGAAATGAAAATATTAATGAATAATGATTAATTCTGTAAGTGGGGATCGAACCCATAACCGTCGCGTTACGGTCACACCCTTGTGCTCCGCCGCTACGACGGCCTCTAATTTTTTTAATCATTAAAAAAGAGTAGTAAGTGCATTACTAGCGATCTCCTAGATATAACTCTAGGAACCGATTGAAATAAAACAAACTGTACTACAACACTAAATTTTCAGGGAAGTTTGCCGAAATACAATAAAGATAACTGCATTTAAATCGGTTGAGCTGATTTTGAAATTCAATTTCATTCCTTGTTGAGTGGACCTCGACATCAAAATAAAAAGAAATATTTCATTTCCTCGACTGGGAATCAAACCCACAACATATCGAACTCACAGTCACACGCTTGACACTGCGCCACGACTGGTCTCTAGTTACCATTTTATTATATGTACAGATATATATTTCATAAAACTTCCATATCACCAGCGCAATGCATTAAGAAACATCCGCTCAATAAATTTGCTCTTGCTAAAGTTGGTTTTAAAAATGTTACTATAAATCAAACGTTTAGAAACTCATATCGTGTAGAAATTTCAATAGAGAAGTATTACTAACTTACTAACGACAAAAGGTAATAGGTAAGTCCTTTATTCATATTTTCATATTATTACCGTGCAACAATGACGTATTTGCGGTTTTTTTTAATATTGCAGGAGACGCAATCATAGATTGGTAGTCTTTTCACATATACATATTTATATGAGGCCAGACGTGGCCCAGAGGCACAAGTTCGGGTAAATTGCAGCGTTGAGTTCCGCCTAACATCACGCAATACTATAAAGTGTATTAACAGGAACGGAGTGTCGTGTCGGAATTAAGTGGGAGATATACTTAGGGTTCTCTTTTTAGTGCAAAAATAACACAATTGCATTAAAGAACGAGTCAACTATATTAATTATTACATTTATTTACTAGCTTCAAGCTGTATCCCGCACATAGCAGTGTAGGCTCAGGGAACCTAGGAACGTAGTGTTAAACCAACCCGTTTTTCATTCAGACACTCCACTTTCCATCAAATTCTGGAGGCATTGCTTGTTGGGCGGCGTAACTCAACTGTGCGTTTTGGCTCGATTTCAGAAAAATTGAAAATGTTACACACTTCAGAGAAAATTGCGAGAAATTGAAAATGTTACACACTTCGTTTTCACAAGTGGGAATCTAACCCATAACCATCGCGTACACAATCACACAATTGCGCCTCTGCGCCATGACGACCTCTAAAAAATATATTCTCCCAATATGGTTTGACCTTATATTAATGTAATTTGCCTAATAAATTATCTTTATTGTCACCGGTCAGTGTTAATGCGGTAACCAAAGTCGCGAAGGCCGCCGAATCAAAATAAACATTTAAACCTTTCATATATACAACTTTTCTTTAATTAAACCTAAATTTCATTAAAATTGTAAATAAAAATAGTGTTAGATTTTATATAGGTTTTCAACGTTAAAACGAAATATTTTGGTTAGTACAACGGAATATTTTCTCACTATCCAGTGATGGATGTACAAAGAATCTAATGTAAAACTGAACTTACAAACACATATAAACAATGACATAAAAATAACATTAGCAAAAAATATATAACAAATAATAAATATATCATATTTTTTTTTAATTATTTATTATTTATTTAAGTTAGTATCCACCTGTCTATATGTCTATTTTGCTTTCTTCATTCTTCATTAAGGAAATTTTTGATTAAAGGCAATCCAGTTTAATAAAATTAATAAAATTTATTGCAGTTTTACATACAGGCGTCAAAACCGTATTTTTTTTCGAGCAAAACAAAATCGTCTAATGTCGATTTGAGGCAAACTCGTTTCCATTTCCAAAACAATTTTAAATTGTATAATATTATTTATTTATTATGGTTATATATTTATTTGCAGATGCTATTTTTGCTGTGACACTATGAGACTGACTGACAAATGACAATTGACATAATTCCACTTATTTGTACGTGTTTGTAAGTTCTGTTTAAGAGTAGATGGTCTGTAACTCACGATATTAAACATATTTATTATAAAAACACAAGTACGTCCGTGTTTAAATATGTTATATGTTCAGAAGAAGGAAAAAGAAGGTCAAGCGGGCGAAGCGGCGAGTCGCTAGTTAATATTGCAAAGCTAAAGAGTTCGTTTGGTTGAATGCACCAATCTAAGGAATTACTGGTTCGTAAAAAATTAAAATTATTTTTGATTTCAAATTTACGATTGGATAGCACATTTTTTAAAGAAATTATATACTTGTACCAATAACAACATCAAACCACGTTTATCGTCTGATTGTGTAGAGCACTTGATCTAAAATCCCGAGATAACCGACCTACTGTACCTGCTGTCGGTTACATCGGGCTCATAAAATGTGTCATGTGAACTTAATTTAACTTTAGTTAGCGCTACCTCTGAAATGACCCCTCCTTCAAGTTAGTGAGTTTAGCTTTGCTAAAATGACGTAAGTCTGGAGGCACTGAGATCTTAGGCTATTAGATACTTCCATTCAACTATACGGGCTAAACCGCAAGTAAGAGCTAGTATTAAGATAAATATATGAGTTATATTAAGATATTTAGAGCGGTCTCGCACGAGTGTCACAATCTTGTGGCAATTTCCACTTGGGAAACATACTATTCATATAGACCTCACTTTCGCTCACTAACTTTACTAGTGTTACTGTAGGTTAAATTACATGAATAGAATCTGAATCTAATCTAATGAATAATATAAGCTTAACATTTTTCATATTAAAGTTAGACACTATTTTTTAACCCACTTCTATAAAAGGAAAGGATGAAAAGGATTCTCGATTCAATTCGACTGTATTTTTTTTATGTTTGCTACCTCAGACCTTTTGAATTTCCAACAAAATACTTAATTAATTGTATTTGATTAACAAAATATGTATTAATTTAAATGAAGTAAATTTATTTTTTACTTCTTAATATACTGTTTGAAGTCGATTTTTTTTAAATAATTTATTTTTATCATTATAATCATCAATTTATGTTTATTTTGCTTTTACTAATATTTAGTAAAGGGAACATAGATAATTGGAGAACGGACTGTTCTAACTATATTCTTGGTTCACTTGATCTACCCTAAAATAGGTACGCGAGAAGAAAGCGATGTGTGATGATGTCAGTATTTTAACACAAAGTACTAACTTTAGTTAGCGCTACTTAACACAGAAATATACTAATATTTCTGAAGGAGATGAAGAAAGGACGGGAAGCAAAATCTGTGTGAATGGTAAGATATTAGAACAAGTGAATGAAGTGGTATACTTGGTAAGTATGTTCAGTAGAGATGGAAGATACGAGGTGGATCGAATCCGCCATGAAGAGGTACACAGAATGGCAGGTACTAGCGAGGATGTCACGGTGAGAATGATTCTTTATTCTCACCGTGACATCCTCGCTACGAACGTGCTCAGCTGTTTTGGGCACGTCGAACGAATGAATGATGAAAGAATGGCAAAAAAGATTTATGATGGTAAAGTGAGCGGTAAGAGAGGTAGGGGGAGACCTCGGTTGACCTTCGATAACACAGTATCAAGGATACTGGAGGAAGGTCACGTAAAAAGCATGAGGTCCCCCCGGAGAGCATGTATGAAGAGGTTGATGATAGTGGACGAGGCGAAAGAGGTATGTAGAGACCGTAGCGTTTGGCGCTCCGTTCTCTCTGACTACCCCGCTAGGGATAAAGCGTGAAGCTAGTTTAGTTTAGTCTATTTTTTTTAGTTAGTATAGATAGGTGTATCCAATAAAAAATATATATTTATACGTACCTATACTTACTACCTAAAAATAGACATTTTGGATCGGAATTTGAATCCATAACCATAGTAAAAAGTCGAAGTGTATAAAAAAGCTTCTTTCATATCAATATTAACGAAACATGTGATTAAAATAATTCAATGACATTCACCAATGTTTTTGCCTAAAGTTAATTTACAAGAAAATCAAATTATCTATTTCTATAATAGTCTAATATATGACAAACAAAGGTTAAAATAATTTAAGCACAATACCTTTAGTTGTTACTTACAAATACTACGAATGCATTTTCAATTTAGTGTTGAAACACTCCTTTAACATTTTTTAGACATATTGTGTATTGAGTGACGGAACTCAACGCCGCGTCTAGTTTGAATTACCAAGGAAATTGACAAAATTGAAATCCCATAATTATTTAATATAGCTTCACGCTACTGTATACGATATATCGTATGTAGGTCCCGCATATGACAAAGTAGACATAGGGAACCTAGTGTTAAGGTCGCATGATTCCACCTTCCGCCTAACTTTCAAAACATTGAGTGTTGAGTGGCGATACCCAACGCCGTGTTTTATCTAGTTACAAGAAAAAAGAAATGAAAACCATAAATCCGGCGTACAATCTGACATTGTCCGACATTGACAAGATATCGTCATCAATACTTAAATACATATACCGGTTATATATCGTAAGAACAAATCTTAGAACTCACGTGTAGTCTGTTTTGGGACACAGGACGGTCGCCGGTCACGTGCTTATAAAATAGTGATGTTGGCAACAAATTCTCGATATATCGATATTGAAGTAATATACTTACCTAAAATGTTTTTTGCATAGAAAAAAAAATCTAAAAGTCTGTTGAAACAGAGAAGTAAATAAGTTTCAATAGAATCGTTTTACGATTAACACAAGTAACCTTTTAACTTATGATTAAATGAATACACTTTTGCTAATAGATACGTATAATAAAAGCAATAATACAATATGGAGAAACATAAATAATATGAGTAATTGTATGGACAAAATCGTAATGAAAAAGTGTAACACAAATATATAATAATACAAAATAAATAATAATGTACATGGTAAGCTTTGTAATAATAAAAAAAAATAAAAATCATCGTTCAAGGTAGAGCCTAATTATATATTCTTCCGTGTTCTAATTACCTCTAATTTAATAGACATTAAAAAAACAAGGAGGCCGCTGTGGCGGTGTGTGTGGAGAAAACACATGACTGTAACCGAATTATGAGTTCGATTCCCATTCGCTATGGTAACAAGGCAAAGAGCGACGTTGAGTTCCACCTCTCAACACGCAATGCCTCTAGAATTTGGCGGAAATTGGAAAACAGAAGTGTCGTAATGGAGACGGAGTGTCTTAACACTAGGTTCCCAAGTTTCCTCTGCCTTAAGAAAATCCCACATTACATACCCACAATCATCGCATAGCCATATACCTAACTGTGCCAATATATCGTGACAAACAGATATAAACTTACAAACACCTAATTACTTACAGCACAAGATATAAATTATAATAATATTAGCAACAACAGTTGCATTAGAATATTGACTAATAAATTCCAAAATAGAGTAAAAATGGATAATATGAACTATCGAAGACCATAATCGATAATTAATTATTAATTATAATTATTTATTAACGTAATAAAAACTAACACGGTACATTCCTACGGTGTTTTGTACCAAGCTTTCGAAATGGTTGGCCAATGCTCGCAGGAGGCAATTACTTAGCAAATGATTATAGAATAGTAGATGTAAGTTAGTGATTATATGTATTCACGTGCAATATGAAATTTGTAAAGAGTATCTAGTGACACGACTCTCCGCTTTACTTTTTATCTAGTTTGGTCACTTTAGTGCAAATAACATTTCTGTATTTTTCACAATTAACATATTGTAAATTTGTAATTTTTGAAAATTTCAAATCAATTTTTATGATTTTTTGAGTCATATCAGTATTATAACTTTATATCAGATTCTAGTAGTTATTAAGTTTTATGTATTATACAATACTTTTATTGAATAAAGAAAATAAAACTATAGAATTGAGGCCAGTCGTGGCGCAGCGGCACGAAGTGTGGCTGTAAAACCGACTGGTTGTGGGTTCGATCCCCACTCGAGGGGAATTTACTTATATTTATATTTCCTTAAATTTTATTTACTTAAATTTATATTTCCATTTCTTCGCTCTGGTGTCGAGACTATGCGCGGCGTTGAGTTCTGCCACTCAACACGCAATGCCTCCAGAATTCGGCAGAAAGTGGGGAACGAAGTGTCTTACTACACTAGGTTTCCTCTGCCTACCCTGCTGTGTGCGGGATACACCGTGAAGCTGATTTTTTTTTTATTAAAACTATAGAAATTGGGTCACAGTTACGATTACGGTTACGATAATTCTTTACTGTGATGATAATTTATAATATAAAAAGAAATGATAAAGTAGAATAAGAAAAAAGCGCACTTTTAGATTATTTAAAATACGTCACTATACTAGAATCTGATTAAGTTAGTGACGCTGTTATGTTGCAGTAATTCCAACATAAAATAATAATGCGAACGTTGTAGGTTCAAATGCTTTCGTAGAAATATTTATATCTTTAAAATAGGTATTTATCCGTCTTTATCAGCACGGTATGTCATAAAGGCATTCGTTATTCGAATGAATCGACAAATACCTAAACTTTCGATCTGTCTAAGCACCAGCCTATTAAAAGATATGCGTGCTCGTCACGCAACGTTAATATTCTTATACAGTTGTTACAATTTTGTTGTTAACATCTTTATTCTTATCTTTAAGTTTTGCTCCCAAAATATTATCATAAATTATGATCATTCGGCAAGATTCAACGCAAATTACTCAATTATCAGATTATTATTACAAATATTTTAATTTAAATAAAATGTTAAAATATTTAAAAAATGTTGATTTGTGACTAGTCGTATGGATGATGGACCCCATGGACATTAGTGACAGTAAACAGGACAGGTTGTGGGTTCGATTCCCCCTTGAAAAAATAAAATATTTTCATTTCTTGACTCTGGTGTCGAGGTAAAGCGCGGCGTTGATTTCCGCCACTCTACATGGAATACCACCATAGTGACAAGCCACCAGAATTCGGCGGAAAATGGGGAGCGGAGTGCCTTAACACTAGGCTCCCTCTGCCTACCCTGCTTCTTGCGGGATACAGCGTGAAACTGAAAAAGAAATAAAAATCACTTACATTTTCCATTAGACACGGTGTATGACAGATCTTGAAAACTCAAACTTATGGGAGGGCGTTGGGGCAAATGCGACAAGTGCGCTTGGCCCAAAGCGGCCGGAGCGCGTGGAGTTTCTATTACATCCATTTTAATTTGACATATTGCTATATCCGTATATTAAATCAATCTGAAACAAATTAAAATACATTAAAATATATATTCTATTATTCCATTGTTTAATTTTTAAGAGAGAACTTTGTGTTTATTCGTTTATCTATAAAATATGTATGTCGTAACGCAGAGGCACAAGGGTATTACTGTAACGCGACATTTGTGTGCTCGTTCCCCACTCGTAGTAATCAATTATTATTTATTATTATTTTCATTTTTCCCACTGGCACCAATGCAAGAGCCCGAGGTTGAGCTCCAACACTCGAAAAATCTCGAAAAATTCAGCGAAAAGTGGGAAACAAAGTGTTTAGTAGTTTAGTTAAAGGTGAATTATTTTGGTTTACGAAAGAGTGTGTCAAAAGTCAACAATTTGTCTTACTTCAAATGATCATTTCTATAATTGATGTTTTCCGTGTTATTTATTTCCATAATATATACACAATTATTTTATATAATATCTGCTTTAATTAGTATTTTAATAAAATAAATATAACAAATAATTATATTATTATAATAGTAATTGCTATTATTATTATAATTTTCACATCGCCCATACTGACAATAGGGAAAACTAAATAAATGCATATATTTACTGTAAATAATTGTCTCATAGTAACACGCGTTAGTTATTAATATTATCGTTTTATAATTTTACTTCCTTTTATATATGATATTTTTGAGTTCTAATTCAATTTGAAATAAATGTTTGTATTATATATATATTACTTTTTTTAGGTTCACACTGCATCGCTATGTGCACATAGCAAGGTAGGCAAGGAACTTAGGGTTAAAAGGTCGAACTTAAAGCCGCATACGTTTATTTCCCCGATCAAAATTGACAAAGGAGAAGGCCAGCCGTGGCGCACGAGCTCAGTGTTTGATTGTAAATGCGACAGGTTGAAGGTTCGATCACCACTCGAGGAAATGAAATATTTATTTAAATTTATATTTACATTTCGTTTTTTGTTCGTTCGTTTCTTCTGGTGTCGACGCAAAGCGCGGCGTTGTTTTCCACCAGTCAGTGAAAGTGGGGAACGGAGTGTCTTAACACTAGGTTTGCTCTTTCCCTGCTGCGTGCGGGTTACAGCGTGAAGCTGTATAAGATAGACAAAGAACAACGGTAGAATCTAGTATTTTCGTAATACTTTACGCTAAATAATACACAGGGGTGCTAATAATTTTGACATGTGTGTGTATGTTTGTATATTCATTTATATTAATTGTATGTCCACTAGAAGTGTTCTATTTGTTTTGATTTTCCTTCGTATTTTATACAAAATACGGCAAAAACTTTGATTTGCAAAGGAAATTGCAAAGGACGTGGACTTTGATATTAATTCCAGCTTCACACATAATCTTGACAAAAATGGAGAGACAGACGAAGAGACAAGCCGACGGAGAAACAGATAATAAAGTGATTCTATAAGGATTCCGATTTTTTCTTTATTTAAGGACTCACTGAATATACAACATATATATATTTTTTTTTAATATGCATTATATAAGGCAATATAAAAACTGAAATTTAAACTATGAATTATATAACGTCATAAAATGTTACTTAATTATACTTTGGAAATAATTTACTTAATTTTGTATAAAAAAGGTAATCAAATCTTGAAAAGTGTACGCTTCGTTGAATCTAACTAACGGCAGTTATATAATGTTAAAAATATTTTTTTTAGTATATAAAGAAAACAAGGTCCTAGAAAAGTTAGTAATTTTTCCCTTCTGTTAAGTTTTTATTAAGTACATATAAAATAAAAAGTACAATGTTTCCGAGTTCTTCGTTCTTTTAATTAATAATGTTCCAGAAGAAAAAAGGTATACTAAAAAGCTGAATAGCACTTTAAATTATTACTAAATAATAATAGTATACATAATTTCGATTATAATATAAGTTTAATAATAAAAACCTACAATAATTTTGAAAATTCATAATAATTCTATTGTAGTCGCTCCGAGCGACCTGCTGCGCTGCGCTTGCGGCTTCGCCCGCTTGAACTACAAAATGATTTATTTACTAATCTCAATTAATATCGTGTTCTAATAACATTATCAAAGGACAATTTCTGAAAGGCAATATCTGAAATTAATGTTTTGATAGATTTTGTGATACAAAATATTTTATATTTATATATATTTTTTTTATCTAAGAAGTGATTCAAATAAATAAAAAAAACAAAATATTGCGAAAACTTTGACAAAATCTAATAGCATTTATTATAGTATTTATTATAAATCGTCATTTAAATCGGTTCAGCTGTTTCTGAGTTTAACGAGCACAGACAAACAGACAAAAATTTTAAAAATCATTTTTTTGGCCCAATAATTGATTTTCTCATATACTTACATATTATAATTTCTATGAAAAGCTTCTTATTTTATAGGAACTTATTATATATGAGTCTCATCTCGATTAGCACAGTCATTATGGTACTTTACATAAGAACTTTTTAACATATATAATTTAAGTATTTATAAGATATATTTATAAGATTTATATTATTATTGAACATATTAAAATTTTAATACGAGACCTAGTCCATTGGGGTCTAAAGGGATCAAGGATTTTGTACCATTTTAAAGAGGGTTTTCATATATCCATTTTTTTAATTAGACATGTTTAAAATTATAATAGTCTTATTTACAGAGACGCCGTTGTGGTGGAGGGGCATAAAGTGTGACTGTGAAACCACTTGGTTGTGAGTTCGATTTCCACTCGACGAAATGAATTATTTATTTACAATTATATTTTCATTTCTTTGCTGTGATGTTGAGGCCAAACGCACCGTTGAGTTCCGCCACTTAACACTCAATGCCTCCAGAAAGTTGGGAACAGAGTGTCTTAATACTATTTTCCCTCTGTCTACTCTGCTGTGTGCGGGATATAGCGTGAAGCTGAATTATATAAATTTGTTTGGAAATAAGCGTGTCTATGTCATAACCTGATAAAGTGCCTTACTTATACAGGGAATTAAGCTATCAAGTCTATTGAGAGTATTGAGCAAAATCAAATGTCATTTAACTAAAAAAAAACAGTATTAATTAGAAGCCAGATGTGGCAAAGGGGCACAAGCGTGCGACTGTACACACAGGTTGTGGGTTCGATTCCTACTACAGAAAATAAATATTTAACATTGTCGTTTCCTCGCTCTGTTAACGAGGTAAAGCGCAACGTAGAGCTCCGCCACTCAACACGCAGTATCTTTGCGTGTTGAGTGGATCGCATCGCATCGCGGATCATCGTGGATCGCATCGCGGATTTCGGCGAAAAGTGAGGAAGTGTCTTAATACTAATAATAGGTGCCCAGGTTGCCTATACCTACCCTGCCTTGTAATACAGGGGAAAAATAAAAGACACTGGAGGACTGGCAACAACAGATACCTCAAGGGCGTCGTCGTCTATACCTACATTTATTTTTCGCGTGTCAAAACATAATGTATTAATAGAAACAAGCAAGTTATTTTTTACGCGCAGCAGCAATATATTATTATTATATCGTTATATGTTTTCAATACTAAGCTATAGGAACGGAATGTAGTGTAGTTAAAGCAACATTTTGCCCTTGGCCAGTCCTTGATAGAGCGATTTCTAAATATTTTTAACATTATTTTTAAAGTGTGAATCCACACTTAGAAAAGAAAAATACTTATTTAGAAAATATATAAAAAATTTAAACGCTAACAATATAAATTAATTGTAACAAGCGTATAAAAACTTCGACGTAACTTGGTGAAAACGTATGGCTTAGTGGTCAGAGCGCCTGGTGTTTTTCCAGGAGGCGCGGGGTCGAGTCCCGCTACGTTCAAATTTTTATACGTTATTTAAATAAGTACGATTTCTAAATAGAGAGAGTTTAGAGAGATTTAGAGTTCAATGTTGTGATAAAAAAACGCGGCGTTGAGTTCCGCCACTTAATACAAAATGCCTTTCAGGCAGAAGGTGTTAAGAAACACTGATTAACACTTTCAGTCTATTTTCGAAAGATTTAGTGCAGAAACTCAATCCTCCTTCTCTACCAGAGCACAGAAATTAATATAATTACTTTCCCTGAGTGGGATTCAAATCTACAACGCGTTAAAAGTCAGACGCTGTCGCTCAAGATGATATGTTATTGTGTCACTACGCTGAAATAAAAAAATACCATACATGTTTAGAATTTCGATATTTTTATAGAAATGGTTTCTTCTTTACATTAGGAACATGTAAAAGTATTATATTTTAAGCTAATTTAAGGCTGTCTATTTTGTTGCTTAAAATAATTAAAAAATATTTAATATTTGCAACAATGGGACTTCAACCTAATACCTTCCAATTGATATAACTTAACACATTTTACATTTAACTGCAGAAGTAAACCGACATACTGTATTAACATAATTATGTATATAATTATTTTTAGCACACGAGATTATAACGAGTTTTAAATCGTTTTCAGATAAATGTTTCTATTAAGATCATTTTAACAACTTCTATATTAAAATATTCTAGCTATATATTCAGTTTCACGCTGTATCCCGCATGAAGCAGGGAAAACCAAGAGAACTTAGTGCTTAGACACTCTGTTACCCAATTTCCGCCAAATTTTCGAAGCATTGCGTGTTGAGTGGCGGAACTCTATGCCGCGTTTTTTGCCTTGGTACTAGAGATAGATATTTGATTGATTGATTTGATATTTTATTTCCTCAAATGAGTCTTTTTGTTTGCTCTAATATTGAACACGACTGTACCTATTTTGATAAAGTTTTCTCGAGTATTTTAAGAGTTTTAATATCTATCTAATTTTGATCTGTTTGATTTTAAAATATTCTATTTTAACGTATCTCCATAATCGATATAAAGAAATGAGAAGTTACTCTGTGTCGAAAATCTATTGGGAATCGAACTCACAACCATCGCGTGTTTTATTAATTATGCATAATAACTTTAAATACTTACTTGCGATTTTTAATATCGCGTGCAATCAAAATATTAATTACATTTGTCTATTTTTAAAAGGGAAAACCGTATATTGCAATGTTATACATGCAATGTTTATATTTAAAATTAGTTACATTAGACAGTGTGTGATGGTGATTTCCGCTAAATAGTATGCAATATTTTTTTATGAGTAAATGAAAAACATGATTTATAAATATGTAATTTTTATGAGGTATTACAAAAATACAACTTTATCCCACACCACGGAGATGGTAAAGAGAACATAGTGCCAAGACACTCCGTTCTTCACTATTAAAAATTGAGATATTGCGTGAGCGTGCGTTGCACCTAGCAACGAAACGCTTTATAGCGACGATACTACAGTGGAGAAATAAAATAATCAAATTAAATTAAATCAAATCAGCTTCACGCTGTATCCCGCTCACAGGAGGGTAGGCGGAGGGATCCTTGTGCTAAGTCTTCCACTTTCCAACGAATTTTGGAGGCATTGCTGAGTGGCGGAACTCAACGCCGCGCTTTAACTAGACACAAGAGCGAAGAAATGGAAATATAAATTTTAGTAAATATTTCATTTCCTCAAATGGGGATCGAACCCACAACCAGTCGCATTCACAGTCACTGAAATAAAATAAAAAAAATATTTTTTCTAATGGAAGCCGAACAGACAAACATTATATTAACAATGACACGCAGTGGCGTAACTAAAGGGGGCAAGTCGGCCAGATGCCGCGGGCCCCCAACCGGAAGGGGGCTCCGGTCAGGGGACAACCCAATATTTATTATTACAGACTTAGTAAAAAAATTGTTTTGTCTTTTAATTCTATAGCAAAAATAAGAAATTTGAACCTCGATGATGTAATTTGCTGAACAGAAATTCTGAAGAAAAGATTTTTTATTATTTCAAATGTGTACTTAAACTACATTTATGATGACAGTTCAATATGTAAATTAGGTATCGTTAGCTTAATAAAGAAAGAAAGATGATAAAAAAAGAGAAAGATGATAAAAAAAAATACGAGATACAGCGTGAAACTGATTTCTTTATCTTCTTATTTGAAAGAGAGAAAGAGAGAGAGGTAGGGTTTTTGTTGCCATTTCGTTAATTAATCACGAGCCGAATAAAAAATATATAATATTTATTCATAACTACAATACATTATGATATATAATAAATCACGATTGCTTGTTTATGATTAAAGTTACGTAAAAGATTTTGTACAGAGATAGCGTGTGTTGTAAAGTAAATTACACGTTTTCATTGTTGCCAGTTTCTTAAGAACTACATTTTTTTTAAGATTATTTCTTTATAATTTAGCCTTAGACTACATATTCAATAGGCCTAAACGATGCTTTTTTTAAAAACACCTGCTGGAGATCTTTTTATCATATATAAATTATAAAGGGTTTCGAGTTAAGATTTAAAGTAGAGAACAGAGTGTCTTCACTCTAAGCTCTCTCTTTTTGCCCACCCCGCTACTTGTAGGATAAAGAGTAGGGCAAAAAAAATAGTTAAGCGCGAATTTGACTCGCCGAAAGGTTCGTACCAATTTCAGGATTATAGCTCAACGGAATAAACAACTTATAAAAGTTCACAAACTTAATTTTACAAAAATATAAGTTTATATTGAGGCCAGTCGTGGCGCAGCGGCACGAGGTGTGACTGTAAAACCGACTGGTTGTGGGTTCGATCCCCTCTCGAGGAGATGAAATATTTACTTAAATTTATATTTCCATTTCTTCGCTCTGGTGCAATGCAATGCGCAATGCCTCCAGAATTCGGCAGAAAGTGGGGAACGGAGTGTCTTAACACTAGGTTCCCTCTGCCTACCCTGCTGTGTGTGGGATACATCGTGAAGCTGATTTTTTATTTTATAAGTTTATATTATAATATAATATTTTTTTATATGTACTGAGCATTCAAAATTTCATAACTGTAGGATCTATGGAAGTACTTTATAGATTTTAATTACTCTGTGAATTTCTTACAAAATGATAAATGCTCGTATCTTTTGATTGTTTTGACTTAGAAGCTTGCTTTTTTCTGTGCTCTAAGAAATCGTAAACATTAATTTCAGTTTGATGCCTCCACACGATCTTGAGATAAATGATCTCGACGGACGGACGGAGAAAAAAATGATCTTATAAGAGTTCCATTTATTACTTTTATGGCACGGACTCTTAAAAAAGTACACCAAGTCTTTTGGCCAAATTTCCTTTTGCTTATACAGTCATATAGAAATATTGATATAATAAGATGATAAAAAAAACATATATTACCGTTATGGAATCACAGATGATAATAATAAATAATGATTCCAACTACAGATGCTCTACAATGAACGAAACTGACCTAAATGAACCATTGTCATATAAACGTTTTATAAATGCTTTGAGACCGCATCCCACGACGCTTTACTACGTCACAATATTATAAGGAAACCATAATGACTTGGTTTTTTTTTGTATGGATTACGGTTTTGATGTTTTGTAGAGTGATCAGAGAGAACGTGGTCACGCATCGTTTTGATCTTCGAAAATAGAGATATCACATCCGTGTTAAGTATGGAACATATAATAAACTCGTAATATGTACTTTTTTCAGTTTCACGCGGTATCCTGCATATTGCGGGATAGACATAAGGAACCCAGTGGTAAGACACTCCGTACCACACTTTCCGCCGAAATCTCGTAGCATTACGTATCGACTAGCGTCGTGGCGTACATCACCCTTTTATAATGATTTAAAATATCTATAACAATAACATGTAAGATCTGATGATAGTATCGATACTTAATCATCTTATGTCACAGATTGACACATCGTTTTTCTTTTTATATCTACAGCGGATATTAATGTTAGAAATTAGAAATTGTTATAATAAAACGACAAATGAGTTGTTACAGCATAAAGAGATAGTATGAGAATATTATATAATTTTGCATGTAAAGATTAAGAAAGAAAGTGGCAATGAATGTTCTAGGTTCGAATCTCCTTATAATGCAAATTCTATAATATATGTTTTTTTTTTCAAGTAGACTTTTGTAAGTACACTTTTCATCTAATAGTTATGTAAAAGTTACCTTTTTACTATGCGTAATATTCAAAAGACCTTAATTTCAAGCACGTGACTTCATCTTTATTATAATTGTAACTGATACAGCGGCTTGTTCAGTTCCTGCAGACTCCAAAATTTCAGAGTTCTACGCCGCGGAGTTTCGGCTGAGTGCTGTCCGTCAATACATAATAACGGAACGGAATTTTACTCGTATATAGTTAAACTAGATACTCCAACACGGGATCGCTTACTTAAATTTATTTTTATATTATAGCCTAAGGCTAATATGTTTTAAAATATACATACATTATTTCAATAAACAAACTTACATTCACATAATAAAAAAATATTAAAGATATAAAAACATTACGAAAATAAAGTACAATTTAAAAAATTATTAATATTTAATTGTTATATTTTTGATTAATTTTGCAATCAAAAAAATATTTATGCATCAGACTTTGCCACCATTATCTCAATAAACCACTTCTAGAGTGTATTTTTAAGATAACCTGCAATAATTTGCGATAATTATATATAACACAAATTATTATAATTTATTAATTATTTTATTAATAATATATTTTTGTAGTTGTATGCGTGCTATATATATATATATATATAAATATATATATATAAATATATATATATATATATATATATATATATATATATATATATATATCTTTATTTCTACGGGAATGGAGAACCAAGAAAACGTAGTCCATGAAAACGAAGTTGAGGGCTACAACTTGTTTATTTTATTATTTTCATTTTAAAATTAAATTATGATAATACATGTATGTATGTAGCTGTACATATAATGTTATCATTCACTGCGATCGTTTGCGTGACCGACTAAACGAAAAACATTTTTTTTCCTAAATTACGAAAAAAAATTCTTAGAGTTCCCCTACACTCCCAAAGAACTTACAACATGAACATACTAGCATGAAAGATTCATTTTATATTTTTTTAGCTGCACGTTGTATCCCGCACATGGCAGGATAGGTAGAGGGAACTTAGTGTTCAGAACTGAACACTAAGTTCCCTCCTCCCCTCTCCCTTCCCTAACAGAGTGGAACAGAGAGAAAATGAGATGAAAATAGTAATTGATTGGTGGAAATGAAATATTTCATTCCCATGAGTAGAAATCAAACCCAGGACATACGCATTTGCAGCGGCATGCCTGTTACCTGCGCCACGATAGCCTTAATTTTTATTATGACGTAGGTAATCTTATAATTATTTTTAGTTTGAACTTCTAACATAAAATTTATATTAATATAGCGAATTTATCGTGTAGAAAATATATTCACATATACATTTGCTTCTGTAATATTTTTTGTTACAAAATATGTTATATTAATGAAACTAATAAAAAATAACCTTTAGAAGGTTAGAATAGTAGTCGGTATTAAGTTATTTTTCAGCTTATATTTTATTTTCGACTAGCGGTCCGCCTGCGGCTTCGCCCGCTTTATCTACATGATTATTTTTAAACATTTTTTAAAGTGTTATTCCACACTTAGGAAAGAAAAATACTTATTTAGAAAACGTATAAAACTTTGAACGCAGCTAGATGATGAGACGCGCAGATGCTAACAACATAAATAAGTTGTAACAAGCGTATAAAAATTTCGATGTAGCTTGGCGAGAACGCATGGCTTAGTGGTCAGAGCGCCTGGTCGGTTTCCAGGAGGCGCGGGTTCGAGTCCCGCTGCGTTCAAATTTTTATACGTTTTCTAAATAAGTACATGATTATTGATTTAATTAACATAATTGATTGACAATTATAATGACTTCTAATATGATTTTTTATTACTTTAATCTGTAATATTCTAATATGATTTTTTTACTACGTTATCGTAATTTCTATAAGAATTTTTGATTGTTTTGAATTAAAAAATACGACCATTGTTGATATTTGATATTTATAAAATATACATAAAGCAATAAAATATAATACAATAAACAAGCAATACAATAAAATTATTTATTACACGTATATATTTTTGTAACATTACGTTCTTTTTACCTATGTAATGTACTACGTCTCATCATAATTTTAAAACTCTGTTAAATGTGCTGATGTCAGTGAACAATTTAATTTACTCTTTCAGAAACAACGAGTCCCGCTACGTTAAAATTTTTAACACTTTAAAAATGTTTAAAAATATTTAAAAAATAGTATTCTCTCTTGCCAAACGATAATTTCTATTACTCTTTTTAAGTGTCCCTCTATCCATTTCTCTTATTTTTATATAGATATATAGAGATAAGTACTTTTGTATTACAATTAATTTATAAAAACTAATTAACTTACCAAAATATTTAAAGCACAAAATTCAAGGCAATTTTTTTTATGTTCCTCTATGGTTAACAAAAAGTAAATACTAACTTAAATTAAGTTTAATTTACGACTATAGGATAGAAAAATGCACTAAGATTATGCTATATTTCCAATAGGATTACTGCGATAAAAAATATATTTTCGATAATTTATCATTTAAACTGTATTTCGATACTTAATTATAAAGTGATTTCAGACAACATACCTATATCAGAATTTTTTATCCACGCTTATGAATAGCTTATTTACTCTTGCTTTTCGTCAAAATGGATATTGCACAAAGGGACAGGTACTGGTTCGAATCCTACGTTTCTGCGTTTGTGTGCATTTACATAAAGCGGTATAAGAGTAAGTGAACTGAGGCCAGTCGTGGCATAGTGGCACGAGCGTGCAACTGTAAGCGCGACTGATTGTAGGTTCGACTCCCATCAAACACGCAATACTTCTAAAATTCGGTGAAGAGTGCGGAACCGAATTCCCCCATTTAACACACAATGCTCCAATAATGGGGGACGGAACTGTTTTAATGGTTAATGGAATGTTTTAATACTAGGTTCCCTCTGCTTACCCTGGTATATGTACGCGCGATACAGAGTGAAGCAAAAATAATTGGATATGATTTTTACTTAAGGATAAGTTACAATAGAATTTAAATAAAATAAAATCATTTCCCCTAGTAGAAATAGAACCTCACAATCATTCTTATTTTTTTACAGTCAAACGCTGCCGCACTATTCATTACAGAAACTAATTGTTATATATATTTGCAACCTTTTATATTAGTATTAAAAACGATCGTGACTGTATAATACCTATTCCTATTAACAAAGCCTAGGAAAGTCTAAAGAGCAAATACTAAATTTTGCAAGGCTCTTGCACAATTAAGTTGTTTAGCACAACACTACGCAACACTTCAGATACCTATAGGCATAATGTAAGTACTAAAATAATTTAGGTGCCGTAAAACTGTGGGTGTCGTATAATCCTAATTAAATTGTTGACGAAAATTGTGAATTGTGTTAGGGTATTCGATTTAAAATGAAACGATTGTGGGTTCGATTTGCAGTCGAGGGAAGTATTTGTAACTTAACTCAACTTCACGCTTTATCACTAGCGGGGTAGTCAGAGAGAACGGAGCGCCAAACGCTACGGTCTCTATATACCTTTTTCGCCTCGTCCACTATCATTAACCTCTTCATACATGCTCTCCGGGGGGTCATCATGCTTTTTACGTGATCTTCCTCCAGTATCTTTGATACTGTGTTTTCGAAGTTCAAGCAAAGTCTCCCCCTACCTCTATTACCACTGGAAAAGTGAGTGGTAAAAGAGGAAGTATTTGTATAATATATACATATATTTTTCCATTTATCCAGTCAAGATATATGTAAAGAGCGGTGTTCACCACCCACCACGCAACTAAATTAAATATTATATAACATATAACATTATATAACATTTTATATTATATATAACATAAAATGCGATTAAAATTAAACAATAATTTAGGCCGGCCGTGGCGCAGGGTCACAAGAGAACGACTGTAAACGACCAGTTTTAGGTTCAATACCCATTCGATCAAAAGAAATATTTCATATTTTCATTTCTTCGCTCTGGTAATAAGGCAAAGCTCGGCGTTGAGTTTCGCCACTCAACACGCAATGCCTCGAACAATTGGCGGATGGGTAACGGAGTGTCGTAACACTAGGTTCCATCTTCCTTCCATGCTTTTAGCTCAAAGTCTAAAAAGGAAAACATTCTTATTAATTTTATTAATTTATTAATATTTTATAATATACAACTGTATGAGTTTGTGATATTTCTTATAATTACATCGAACTTTCACCTTTGACATATATTTAATGTTTATCAATTTTACGCCTACATTACAGTGTAGTATTTTTTATCAACTGTGATTTATTTTATTAAACTTATACACATATGTTTTTTTTTCAGCTTTACGCTTTTAGCAGAGTATGTCGAGGGAATCTAGTGTCAAGACACTCCGTTTCCTAATTTTCGAGACATTGCGTGTTGAGTGGCGAAACTCAACGCCGCGATATATTTGCCTAAGCGAGAAAATGGAAATAAATTTAATCATCATCACAAAGTGAATATCGATCCCAAAACCATCGTGTTTACAGTCACACGCTGATCCTATGCACCACGAAGGCGTCAATTTATAGATTATATAGACGAAAGAAGAACTAAGAAAAGATAGATAGAAGATAAGAGAAGAAGAAGAAGAAATAAGAAAAGATTCCGTCGTCGTAGCGCAGTGGCACAAGTGTGTGGCTATAAACGTGACGGTTGTGGGTTCGATTTCCACTCGATGCAATGAAATATATAATACTTTCATTACCTCGCTCTAGTATAGAGGTAAAGCACAGCGTTGAATTTCGCCTCTCTACACACAATGCCTCGAGAATTCAGCGGAAAGTAGGGAATGGAAGGGCCTTAACGGTCTACCTACTCTGCCTACCCCACTATATGCGTGAAACTAAAAAAAAATTAAAAAGTTTGTAAAATCCAAATCTACCCGCATTTACTTTTTTTTTCATTTTCACGCTGTAACCCGCATGTTGCAGGGTAAATAAAGAGACCCTAGTGTTAAGAATTTTGCAGGCATTGCGTGTTGAGTGATGGAACAACGCTTCGCCTCGTTACCGGAATGAAAATAAAAATAATATGATTATATATAAACTTTTTACTTAGTATCACGTTTTATCTTGCTTATACCAGGATAGGCAAGCAGAAGCTACTGACAAAAACTCTATTATCCACTTTTCCCCCGGATTCGGGACGTTGCGTTTTGAGCAGAACTCAACGCCGTAGTTTGTCTTACCAATGCTGGGAAATGAAAATAATTCATTATCTCCAACTGGGTGGCATCGAACCCGCAACCATTGTGCGTTTTCCCAACTGCGCCACGATAATTTGAATGATAGCTATTGTGTAACTATTGAAAGCAGATGTAGACTTTGATATTAATCATACGCCCCACGCGTATGTATTTAGATAAATTACATTATTACAGCCTGAGGCCTGTCGTGGCGCAGTGGCACGAAGTGTGACTGTAAAACTGACTGGTTGTGGGTTCGACCCCCACTCGAGAAATGAAATATTTACTTAAATTTATATTTCCATTTCTTCGCTCTGGTCTCGAGGCTAAGGGCGGCGTTGAGTTCTGCCACTCAACACGCAATGTCTCCAGAATTCGACAGAAAGTGGGGAACGGAGTGTCTTAACACTAGGTTCCCTCTGCCTACCCTGCTGTATGCGGGATACAGCGTGAAGCTGATTTATTTACATTATTACAAATGAATAAAAATTACATGATTTACATATGTCCATCTGTAACTTTAATTTTAATACGTTATTCATAAAATATTTATTGAAATGATTTTTATAATACAAATGATTACTTTTATATCATTTGCTGTTGCATCTTTTAATTTAAATATATACATTTATTGGAACATATACATAGTTTTAATATATTTCTAGTGAACAATAAAATATAAAAATCACATGTTTTATTCCCGCAGGACTTTTGAGGAATCTTGTATTAGTGCTGGGAGCACTATACTACACGGACATACTCACTCACGTACTTCAGTCACTACATTCCTCAACAAACTTACTTACCCAAATTTCGGTGTTCTACGCTGAGAAATTTCAGCTGAGCGTTGACTGTCTGTTGTCTATTGCTCAATAACGCAAGAGTTTTTATACAATAGCTATAAGTAAATTATAATATACAATTACTCTATAGTCCGTCATCATTTAGTTTCATAATATAGAATAATTGAAACACTTAAAGTAACTCTCACGGCATTGAAGATAGCTAAAATAAAAAAAAATATGAAATAATATTCAATTATTATTTCATAATTTTTTATATAAGTATCTTAATAATTCTTAAAGATAATAAAATTATGTAATTTTGTACTGAAATTTAATTTCGTAATTTTTTACTAGAAATACGGTTGTTGGTTTGAGCCTCATTCAAGGAATGTATTATATAAAAATATGTGTATGACGTCAGCTGCCTATTATGACCTTTGGGAAGTATGACTGTAACCGCTATACTTGTTCCTCTTCTTTCTGGCATTAATCCTGGCTTTCGCCAGAGTCTGCCTTCCTGCTCAACCTACTCCACTTTGCACGGTCTTTAGCGTCCTCGGTGGTTAGACCATTAGCTCTCATGTCCTGCATCACGACATCCAACCAGCTTTGCCAGCCTTGGGCGTCCAAGAAGTCTCACTCATGCTATTACTACTTGTCGTTTTGTATATATTACAAAAATAAGTGTCGTATATATAATAAAAGAAAGATATAATTAATGGATCTGCACTCGAGAGAATGAATGGTTTTTATTTCCTTATTTTATCAAAGTACAGCGTTGAGTTCCGCCATTCAACACACAATGTCTGGAATAACCGCCGGAAATCAGAGTACAGTGACTCATATGAAACTACTGGACTTAGAAAATTGAAGCTTGGCATGGAGGTAAATTAGGGAGTGTATGGGAGCAGTTTTCTTGAAATTCGTACGGGCTCGGAAAAAAAACGGAGTTTTCCATTTTATGTCTCAAAATCCACACAAAGAATTTTTCTGGCGACTAGTAAAATATAATATAAGCTAAAATTTTATAAAATATTACTTATTGCTAGTGCCCCAACGAAATATGATTTTCACCCGTAACTGAAACAGGTCGAAAGGCAAGTGAAACGAAGTCGATCGTGGTGATCATTTCATCAATTATTCTTACATCGTATGAAGTTTTAACGTTTTGGAGATATTGACCATATATGTATGTATTTCATACTCTGAAATATATTATTTGCACCTTACCCCTAACTTAATTTGCTATTTCTTCTGCTTGAAGGTTGCCTGGCAGAGATTGCTATAAAGCAAAAGCAATAAGGCCGCCTTTTGTACATTTATATATTTTTAGTATTGTATTTCTATATCTATTCTTGGGTGTATAATAAAGAGTTCATTATTATTATGTATATATATTTTATATATTATCTACGTTTGGGCAATAAAGTGGTAAAATAAAATATTGTGCATGGTCTTTCTTGATTTTTTATGAACATGTAGTAAGTACATAAAGTCAAAATCGAAACTATGACCGAAACTACGATTCTTGACCGAAACCGAAACCATACTTCATCATCATGTTTATTGTATTTATCAAATACTTTTCATATTAAGTGAAGGTTGCATTTTAACTGTATCTCCTTTTAACATTGCCTTACATTCTCCTATTGTGTAAACTGGCATCGAAGCGAACACCATAACTAACTGTACTACAAAATAAGTCATTAATTATACCACTTTTTCTATTACGCTTTTGAATGTTCATAAAATTTTTAAAGTATGTACATATTAGGGTTTATTACTATCGTTTATTGAATTATTCTAACAGAATACGGTTAGTCGTAAAAAGCTGTAAAAAGTTCTTAAATCAATTATACATTAAAAATGAATTTGAGGCCGTAGTGTCTGACTGACAACGCGACGGTTGTGGGTGCGATTTCCACTGGGAAGAATTAATTACTTTCTCGCTCTGATAAGACGAAATAGCGACGATGTTGAGTTGTCAGTACTCCAGAGGAATGCAGAAAATGGAGTGTATTAACACTGGGTTCTCTATGTCAACCCTGCTATATGACTGTAAATGCGATGATAAACTACTCGAGGAAATTATTTATTATTTATTAATATTTAAATTTCTGATAACAATGAATTACTTTCTTTAATTTAAATAATATTAACAAAAGGTGTTATTGTACCGTGACGCAGTTGTCATATCTGTAAACGATGATTGTGCAGGCACATCAAACTTTCTAAATTATTTACAGTTACAACTTACAGAGAAACTTAATAAAAAAATGAAAAATCCTATAATTAAAAAAGATAAAAAAAATAAAATGTCTAAGTCTAATTAAAAAAGGTCGTATTTGAAAGAATTTTCGAGACATTATGTGTTGAGTGGTGAAATGAAATGTGAATGAAAATAAAGTACTCATAATCATTCATTCCTCGACTGGACACCAAAGCCCCACAAACTGTCGCATTTGCGCACGCTGTCCCACTGCGCCACGGCGGGCTTTTAAGTTAATAAAATAATTTATTATTTAAGCAAGTGAGTTATAAAGAAAACCAAAAACCCGACTGTACGAACTAAACTAATATATCCAGTAAAACTCGCGCCATGACGACAAATCCAACGACGTGTAATTTACCAAAATCTGTTCACAATCGGTTTAAGAGTTACAAGAGAACAAAGAAACATACATACATTCGCACCGAAAACATAACATTTTGGGCTTCGCTATAATCGGTAAAATTATATTTTATAATTAAACGAACGTGCAATTAAAAAAAAGGAATATGACATAATTTAATATAATATGTAAGTTTTATCAAAACATTATTATCATTATTGATTAATGTTCGCGTAAATTAATATATTTATATTACATATATCGTATATATTGTTATTATGACAGCAACAGATATATATCATCTCTGAAAATTTCAACTGTCTAATTATCACGGTCCATGAGATACAGCCTGGTGACGGATAGATAGACAGACGGACGGAGTCTTAGTAATAGGGTCCCGTTGCACCCTTTGTGTACGGAACCTTAAAATGATTCTTTGAACTCTGTATCTTAACAATACACATATTTTAGCAGAAATAACTTTAAGTAAAAACATGAGCATCAACGTCAGTTTTAACAAAAAAATTGATACATGCTTTTAAACTTTAAGAATTCAGAATTTTCAAAAGGCATTGAATGAAGTACACGTAATCACTTTGGGAGTCAAAAATGTACCATACAATAATTAATTATTATGCTTGGGTTCGTTGGTTTTAGGGATTTTTTTTAGCTTCACACTGTATCTCGCACGTAGCAGGGTAGACTTAGGGAACGTGTTAACTTAGTGTTAAGACGCTACGTTCCCATTAAGACACTTCCGTCCTCCACTTTTCGCCGAATTCTGGTGGTAATGTGTGATGAGAGGCGGAACTCAACTCCGCGCTTTGTGTCGCTACCTGAGCAAGGAAATGAAATTTTAAAAAATGAAATACATTTTCTCGAGTGGGAATCGAACCTACAACCTGTCGCGTTTACAGCCGCGCTTGTGCCCCTACGTCATGATTAGCCTTGCCCCTATTTTTCATTGTTTACTATATAATTTTTCAGTATAATTTTTCAGTATTTCAATGTTTTTCTATAAAATTTATCTTTTAATCTTAAGATAATGACTGTTTTTGTACAGTATTATAAGATATGATAAGATTACAAAGTTATTTTTACTGTACTATATTTTGGACGAATAAAATATTAAATAATTAATATGAAAATCTACCTATTTTTTTTAATAGAAGCATCTAAATTATATACCATACTATAATGATTAATGATTTAAAAACCCTCGTCATAAAAAGCTCTGAAAAGTAAACACAAGTAGAAAAGAGGTCGATGGGGCGCAGTGGCACAAGCGTGTGACTGTACGCGACGGTTGTGGGTTCGATTCACACTCGGGAAAAGGAATTATCATTTGTAAATGTTTCATTTCTTCGCTCTGTGGCCTCCTGCAGGTTAAAGTTCTGCCAGTCAACAAGCAATGCAAATGCCAATAACTTAACACTAAGTTCTCTATATATCTTATCATATCCGGGATACAGCGTGAAGCTGAAAAAAAAACTAGAAAAGAAATCTTCAAACGACTAAACACATTCTCACAGAATAATGGCTAAGAACACTCTCAATTAAATCACCTTCCAAACAAAAAAAAACGATGTGACAGTAAGAGACACATTGAACAAAAATAATCTAGAGTAAAAATAGACTAAACTAAGTGGAAAGTAGAGAACGGAGTGTCTTAACCCTATGTTTCCTTAAGAAATTACATAACAATCGATACAAAGCATATAATAGAATATTCCTACGTGACATGTATACAGACGTCGCATTTGGGACACGCACTGTGTTCAATGCAATCTATATGCAATGTGCATATCATATGAGTCATCTTGAGAGGTAGTGACTTCTATGATTTTTAGCTTTTAAACGTATAAAATGATAATTATAATATTGTTATAGTAAGTAGTAAGTACAACGGATTAGTAGCTTGATGTAACAGAGAATAGAGTGGAGAGTTACACATTATTTTTTCTCCGTTTCCTCTGCTACAGATGTAAAAAAGCGAGATACCGTGAAGCTAAATGCTTTATATATTAGCTCATGATTCCTCCATTTCTCTATGATCCTAACTTGTGTAAGTCATAATTAATTATAAATCTATCAAACAGTTTATACTCCACGCAGAGTTCGAGGACTTATATTTATTAATTCAAATCAGTGTCACGCTATAACCCGCACACAGCAGTATTTGGGCGTGTTGAGTGGTGGAGGCGGTAAGAGAGGTAGGGGGTATAGTTAAACCCGTCCGATGTCTTTAAATGGGAAAAATATCTATAGTAGATTACGTGTTTATTTGGTTGAACGCACTAATCTCAAGAATTGTTGGTGGTTTTAAAATAAATAAATTAGTTCGCTGTCCGCACGCAGGCTGAGTGATCTCTGTAAAGAGACTTTACAGCCTGCAGCAAGGATCCGCTCGCATAGTACCGAAGTAATATCTCCCATAATTTCGTTTTGACAAATTTATCAAACTCCTTTTCCAGTCCACAAAAGCACAAAAAGCTTTTTAGTAAAGTCAAGAACTTGAAGATCGGTTCCATATACCCTCTTTTAGGTCTAAAGCCTCCTTGGGCCTCCCACAAGAGCTTTTCAGATCTTTGTTGCATTCTTCTCGTACCCAATCTTAATAAACATTACATTGCATAAACTTTACTACCTAAGCTAATCAAACTGATAGCCCTATGGCTTGCACAGTCCATCTGTGAAACTTTGCCTTTATACAAAGGCACGATGACCGCACCTCGCCAATCGTCTGGGACCTCCCCTGATTTCCAGCATAAATTGCACAAAAACCAGAACAAGTCCAAGACGCGTGGCCCACCATATTTGATCATCTCGGCAGTAACTCCATCTGCTGGCCACTGCCTTACCACATTTCAGACTTTGTATTGCACTCTCAACTTCTTTTACACTGATTTCACCAACTGCTACATCCAAAACTCAGCGTTTCGCTGTTACTTGAGACCGAGGCGTCGTCACATGCATACATCTCCTTGTAAAATTCCGCCCATCACTGCAAAACGTCATTAGAACTGTATTTTCATTAGAAATTTCTAAACATATCTTATTAATACATTCTATCTAGATTTCATTATTAAGCTCTACCCTTGAAATATACCAGAATATATTGAAAGTAGCCAGTTCGAAATTAAAAAGAGGTCAATATCAATTTTCAGCAATTGCTATATGTCATAAAACAATTGTGTTCTTCTGTCTATACAAGAACAAACTACAGATGCCCGGATTCCAGATATAGCTTGTTGAGTGGCGAAACTGTGGGTTCAATTCTCAATTACGGATTACGAACATTACGGAGGTATCGTAATATAAAACCCCGCTTCAATCGCAGTGAAATTAAATATAATCATTCCCCCGAGTGGAGTTAAAAACTGTTGCGGCAGAATATTTTACTGGCATTTAAGTGTATAAAAATGTATGCAGATAGGAAAAGGCAAATGACATAATTTTATATAAGTTTTATCAAAGCATTATCGTATAAAATACATCATTATCTTTATTATTGGTTTTAGCTAGTCGTGTTAATTAATGTTTAAAATTATTACTTCATATATAATAAAACAGAGTATCTTAACATTACGTTGTCCTTGCCTATCGTGCTACATATGTATATACGGTTAGTAAAGCAAAACAAATATTTCATAGTACGTGTTTATAAGGTTCCAGTTTTTTCTTTTGAGAAAAAACAGAACCTTAATAGGATCACTTTGTTTTTCGTTTGTGTGTTTGTCTATCTATCTGTAAGTCCGTCAGTCAAGATATTTTTCTCGAGAACTGATGAAGATATCGAGCTGAATTTATTATCAAATACAGTCCCTTTGAGCTCGAGAAAAATCTACTTATTTATATTGGTAACTAATGTATACACCTGCAAATTTAAATCTGTCAATTTTTGTAATTTGTAATCATGAAATTGGTACGGAACCCTCAATAGGCAAGGCTACTTCGCACTTGACCGATATTTTCTTTGAACTAAAAAAAACATAAAGCATTAATTTCGGCTTAACAAAAAAGTTGAATATTGTTTTTAACCTTTAAAAGATGGTATAATTTTCCCAAAAGAAAAAGTACGTGTAATTACTATGGGACTTATTTTGTCAAGGTTCGCTATTTTTAACGAATATATTTCATAAATGATAACTCGGCCGTAATGTATTTAACATAGTTTTTATAAAAAATTAAATTTAGGTGTTTAGGTTAGGTGATAATTATTTTAATGTTATTTATATGTTGTAATATTTAAATGATTTTCGATAAAAGTAAGATAACTCCTATTAGCTTTAGAAAATGTGCGTTTTTTTACAGTAAAAATAAGACAATATAATAATTCAAAACTTATTTCTTTTACATTTTGTAGCTTCGTGCTGTATCCCGCACATAACAAAGTAGGCAGATGGAACCTAGGAACCTAATGTTGAGATCTCAAATCTCTATTCCTATTAAGACAAGCTTTGCTTTGTTCATAAATTATAAATATATATGTAATTATATACCGTGTTCATTATGGTTCGAACCAAATGATAAAAAAAATACACTTCGAGAAATGGTGCGGTGCGTAGAGAACGAAGTGACTTAACATTAGGTTCCCTCTACCTGCCATGCGGGAACAAACGCGAAGCTTGAATAAACAACTATATTTTCTTTAATCTAAACACGGCATAATTACAAACGAAAAATATGACTAAATAGGTCACGGGTTCAAGTCCCGTTGCGTTCTACATGCAAAACAATACGCTGCATTCAAAAGCGGACGCATTTGTTTATTTTTTATCTAGATCAAAACAATCTTACTAAACCACGCTACTCTACTATGTTTATAAATTTATATATAAAACTTACCAATTGAATCTTTTCTTTTACAAGAAATATAACAACACTTAACTTTTATAATATTTTTCATTAAGTTTTATATATTTTTTTATACAGTTTTATATATTTTTCACTCACGGTCACTGTGTACAAGAGTCGCGTCATACATCGCCAGAGACTAAAGGCTGACTGAACGTTCCAAGTATTAGAGTAACAGCAGTAGCTGGTATCGATTACATTTTGAATTTTTTATTGAAATAATTACATTTTTTGATAACTTTGGATAAAATGAAATGTAGTTGGTTTGAATTTTAAATTATTAAGAAAATATTTATCTATAGATAATGAACAAATCATATTTTTAGAGAAATATGTAAAAATAAATTAAGTAATAGGAGAAAAAGATGTAAAGGAATGGTAGACTTATATTATATATTTTTTTAAGTTTTAATTACAATTAAGTTATAATTTGAGAGTGTAAACCTTGTGTGGTGCAAGGGCTCAACGCGTGATTATAACCGCGATGGTTATGGATTCGATTCTCATCAAATCAAGTTAAGTTATGTATTTTAAAAAAGTTCGTAAAGTATAAAAACTTCAAAGAATACTTCATTAAATTTTGCACTTATGTAACTTGATTACAAAAGTCATAAATTATTATTATAAAAATAAGGTATAGTGTAAATATTGACAAAAAAAACACGTTTTTCTACACCAAGTGATGCAAGTGCTATAGAATGTACTCAGAGATTTAAATTGCATGAGCCTAAACTCGAATGGTTTACTAGTAACCTCTGAAGGCTTCAGAATAATCAGGTCTTGGCTCCATCATTACACCAGCACGTTGATACCCTAACATTGTATTGTCACCTGAACTACATATAACTGCCAAGATTTATGAGGATAAAAAAAAAATTTCCTCGAGTAGGAATCCAATCCTTTCGCGTAAAAAGTTAATGTTAAAAAGTAAATATATATATATATATATATATATATATATAAAGGAAAGGGTTCAAATCCCGATACGTGAAAAATATTTATAATAAGTACATATGTGTAAACATAAATATTATATAATTATATTATTATAAATTATGTTCTTAAATAATGAGGAGCTACTAATTAGTATTTTCAAAGATAAAGTCAAATAGATCAACTAATAACAATAACAGATTAATAAGGAATAACTTAACAACTTACATACAATAAGAATTAAGAATATCGTTTAATTACAGTAATAATTATTTAATATTTCCATATATAGTACTGCAATGAGTTTTTTTTATTTTGTTTTTAATTTCATTAAAAAAGATTAGTTTAGAAGAGTGATATAATAAAAACAGGTGAACTCTACCTACCCCGTAAATACAGGATATATATATATATGTATATNTTTCATCTCCTCGAGCGGGGATCGAACCCACAACCAATCGGTTTTACAGTTACGCTTTGTGCCGCCGCGCCACGACTGGCCTCTAGCCTTTTGCATATTAAAAATATGTAAGAATTTATTCTTGTAACAAATATACGAATTTGAATTATTAAAGCAATTGATAATTGCCTAAACAAAGTTAATGATTTAATAACTGGTCTTATTTTTTAACCGACTTCTGTAAGAAAATGAAGTTATAAATTTGAATTTGACGAACAGTCGAGTGTATTTTTTTTATGTTTGTTACTTCAGAACTTTTTACTGGGTAAACCGATTTTGATTATTTATGCTTCTCGTGTGGTCCTTTGTTTTTGGTCCATTTCTGACAATGGTATCTATGAGAAAATCAAATAAGTGCTAAATTTGCTAAAATTGCAAGGTATGTGCGCGACAAATGGACGAATAACTCAATATCCCGCCAACCAATTTCGATGATACTTTTTTTATTTGAAAGGATAATTTGATGAAAGTCTGGTTAGATTCTAATTATGGGATCCGGTTGAAATTGAACAAGTTTGTTTTTTTTTTGTAAAAAAATAATTATACTGTAATAGTTACAAGGAAAAACAATGTTAAAATTGGTCAGAAGTAATATTCCTCATCGTTGCATTTCTTTTCAACCGACTTCAAAAAAGAGGATATTCTCATTTTCAACCGTCTTCAGAAAAGGGAGAGGTTCCCTAGGTAGGTTGTCCAGATATTTTTTATGTATATTCTTGTCAATATGCCAAAATGTTAGTTTGCACAAAAATAATCGTAATATCGAATTACTAAGCCTGTTTGTTTTACTTAGTACCGACTTCAAAATTATAAAAGCTTTTTTTAAATTATTTTTGTAAAAATCAAAGGATGTTTTACTTTATGTAAATTTATTTTTTATTACTTTTGGATTTTTTTGTTAAAAAATAATTTTGTTATACAGTACTAATTTGAACAAAATACATTTGTTTTAACACAACTCATATATTATAATATCTTGTAAACTTTTTATTTATATAAATGAGAATGTTTAATATGTATATTTATTTTATTTATTACTAATTAGCGGCCCGCCCGCGGCTTCGCCCGCTTAAGCTACATGATTATTGATCTAATAAACAGAAATAACTTATAATATGATTTTTATTACTTTAACGTGTAATATTTTAATATGATTTTTTTACTACATTATCGTAATTTCTATAAGAATTTTTTATTATTTTGAATTAAAAAATACGACCAAAGTTGATATTTGATATTTATAAAAATATACATAAAGCTAATTATTTCTTATACGTATATATTTTTATAACATTACGTTCTTTTTACCTATGTAATGAAAATACGTCTCATCATAATTTTAAAACTTTGTTAAATGTGCTGATGTCAGTGAATAATTTAATTTACTTTTCTTTTCAGAAATAACCTTAAATGTTAAATTATTGATTTGAAGGATTCATAATATTCTTTGTAAAATAACTGTAATGATTGCATATTAACTCTTGTATAGTTTTTAAATTAGTCCCATATATTATTGGCTAAATGTACAATTGGCAAATATGTTTTATAGTTATTACAGAGTACACGTAGAAAGGCTGGTTTTAGGCATTTTATATAGATTTATTTCAAACGAACGAACGAACCGAAGAATCTATGTATTTACTTAAAATTTTTTTGAAGATCAAATCGGTCTTTATCTATGTGTTGAATTAATTACTAATTAAACTTAACACAAACTTAACAGTCATATAACCAAGACGTTTTGAATGTCATTCTTTAGCCAGGAATCTTACCAGCGCGATTGCTATGTAACATTCGCAGGCAAACTAATGCCTTGAGTTCATTCAAATATATAAATGCTGATAGCTTTTTTTTTAATGAACCGATTTTGATGAAACAAACTTTAAATGTTAAGTTGAGTTAAAACAAAGCAATTAATAAATATTCGTGAGTTAAAAAACGGTTATATTATTATGACATTATATCTAATGAAGAACGCTCTCATCCATCCAGTCCCGAAAACAGGCGATGGTTCTGATAGAACTAACTGCAGGCCTATAGCTGTCACCTCCCTGCTCTATAAAGCGATGGAGAACATAATAAATAGCCAGTTCTTTGTTTATTTTGAGGATCACCGCCCGCTCAACTGGTGATCTTCTGGTCTACCTAAACCACCGCTGGGCTGTGGTTATTGAAAGCAACGTAGATGGCCTGGCAGTTAATTTATATATGCCGAATGCCTTCGAACGAGTATAGCACGGGACACTCCTTGCAAAACTTCGAGCATACGGGCTTCCCGAGAATTTACGCAATGCTTGCTGTTCCCTACGCTGTTTCTTGGGGAGGGGTGGAAGGAATGTTGTTTAATCCAACACCAAGAAGGTACAGGTTTTTGCGTTAACTAGTAGTTAGAAAACCCCATTTGTCGTGTCACCAGTTTTCGAGAACACTCCTATTACAGTCGCTCCTAGCATATTGGGCCTTAACTTTTCGAATGACTGCCAATATCACGATCACTTGGCTAGCAAGGCCAAGTTAGCCTCAAATAGGTGAAAGCGAAACACTATTTTACGCCCAAACACCGATTGAACTCGTATAGAGCCCAGGTTCGGCCTTATATGGAGTACTGTTCTCGGAAACTATGGAGTACTTACTATTCTGAATTTAAAAAAAAAATCTCGTTGTAAAATCCATTTAAAAATCCCATTTTGGGTAGCATCTATGTCCTAAAAATAATATTTTTACAAAATTTGAGATTCCCAGCACTTGTAGTCTCTGAGATTTCGTGATGCGTGAGTGACCTTTCTCTTTAATATAATTATATAGATTACATGATTATTTACCGAGGCCAGTCGTGGCGCAGCGGCAAGAGGTGTGACTGTAAAACCGACTGGTTGTGGGTTCGATCCCCACTCGAGGAGATGAAATATTTACTTAAATTTATATTGCCATTTCTTCGCTCTGGTGTCGAGGTTAAGCGCGACGTTGAGTTCTGCCACTCAACACGCAATGCCTCCAGAATTCGGCAGAAAATGGGGAATGGAGTGTCTTAACACTAGGTTCCCTCTGCCTACCCTGCTGTGTGCGGGATACAGCGTGAAGCTGATTTATTTATTTATTTATTTATGATTATTTAAGCTTCACGCTTTTCCCCGCATATAATATTAATATACCTACTAACTATAATAAGAATAATATAAGTACGGAAAATATTCCTTATTATATATATTCTTATAAAGTAAATAGTACTTTAATCGAAATAAATCTTATAATTTAATATGAGCTCGTCTTAGCATAACAAATTCACTTGTTATCGTGATGATATTTCGGTGAATTTTACGTAAAAAATGTCAAACTACATGTCCTCTTATGAAGTCCCTATCTAGCCTGTAGCCGTCGTGGCGCAGGGGCAGAAGGCACGTTTCTGTAAACTGTACACTGTAAACGCCACTCGATTCGAAAGATTCGATTCCCACTCGTGGGTATGATATATTTAACATTTTCCTTCCCTCGCTTGTGCCAGGCACAAAACGCGGCGTTGAGTTCCTCCACTAAAGACGCAATTCCTTAAGAATTCGGCAGATAGCGGGAAACAGAAGTGTCAGAATGGGAGACAGAGTGCCTTAAGTTTAAATTTGAGTTGAAAATATAACATATTAATATAAGGATGTAGAATACAATATAATTGGTATAATCAATTTTATACGATGTAAAACTAGATCAAATGTCAGGGCTGGTGGTAAGGACTGTGATATTTTTATAGTTATTCAAAATGTATAAGAATTTATCTTAATGATAATGTAAAAACATGTATGCACATTAACATTACTCTATTCTGAGAATTTGTTTTTAACATGTAGGTGTAACGTATTATTGTATAATTTAACGCACTTTTTTTGATATTAAGTGTGACTGTAATCGACTGGTTGTGGTTCGATCCCCACTCGAGGATATGAAATATTTATTTAAATTTATATTTCCATTTCTTCGCTCTGGAGGATTTTTTATGGAGGTTCCCTCTGCCTACCCTGCTGTGTGCGGGATACAGCGTGAAGCTGATTTATTTTTTGATATTTGCCATTTAATGTAAAAAATATTGTAGTTTGTGGTCGTTCGTAGGGTTGCAAATAAAGCAGGTTAAAAGGAAATTTGTTAAGCAGACCGTGGATAATTGTAGAAATTATATTATAGAGTCGATAATAAGCCGTAACGACGCTAAGCCGCATCGGAGGCCAAAAGCGATAGTTCGAGTCTCTCTTGGGTAAATAAATTATTTACATTTTTCCACACTAGTAGACAAAGTGTGGGGTTGAGTTACGCCACTCAACACGCAGTGTCTCGAATTCTGGAGGGCAGAGAAGATGAATGTCTAGACTAAGTTCTCTTTGCCTGTCCTGCTATATAAAGATCGATATGTGAAGCAAAAAAAAATAGTCAAAATTATATACAGTAAAAACATTTGCTAGATGGTTTCACGGTATTTAGTTTATGAAATTGCAAACTGCAAGTTAGTGTTTAACCGTGCTCACTGTTCAAGAAAGCATAGCGACAATAACGCTACTTTGTTATTTAAATGTATATAGTAAAAAAATTGTGGAATTACTTGTTAGGGTTCCGGTGCTCAAAAAAAAAGCTAAGCATTTATAGGACTCTTGTTAACCATCATCAGACACTTTTCTCTCCGTTTGTATATCTGTTCATTTGTCAGGGTCATTTATATTTAGTGGAAATACCAAGCTGAAGTTAATATCAAATATCCAAATCTAAAGACCCTTGGAGCACTGAAAAATTAAGCTTCTGAGTTAACGCAATCAAATTACGAGCGTTCATGCATCGCTCTTGCTACATTTTTCATGAAATTCGCCGTGTAATCAAGACTTATAGCTTATTTCCCGTGGAGAAGTGAGAACATACGTATAATAAAAATAAGTGGGAAAATCCGAAATATGGAAATTTATAGGTATATCATAGAAAAAATCATTACAAAGATATATTTGTAATTCATTGGATATAAAATTTATGCATACGCCCGGAAAATTAAAATTGTTAACATTTATAAGTTACGTTCTGTGGACCTACAATCATCAAATAGACACGGAACCTTCGCTTAGCGAGACCGACGAACACTTGGACAGTTTTTTAACAAAAGTAACTTAATTATTTAAGCGAGATTTTAGTATAACACTCATATATTAATTAATGTAACTACCTAAATGTACATATTATAAAGTCATCTAATATATAAAAACTAAAGACTTAATTAGCATTAGCAAATACGAATATCATAATGGCTTATGCCGGCGTTGTAGCAGAGACATGCGTTTTGTGCGTGTTTTCATTTCTTCGCTCTGGTAACAAGGCAAAAGCGCGGCGTTTAGGCCACCAAACACGCAATCCCTTGAAATTTCGACGGAGAGTAGAGACCGGAGTGTCCTAACACTAAGTTGTTTCTGACTATCCACGTGCTATACGCGGAATACAACGTGAAGCTGAAAAAAAATTCATGATTTATTATAATAACTTCACTAGGGAATAATTATAATTCACTATCTTGCATCTGCAGCTTTGTCCTGTGCTTAAATAAAAGTAACTAAGAGTTGTGCGCGAGTATGACACATCAGAGGTGGAGTGAGGAACATCGAAACTACTAACGTGATGTAATATAAGCTTATAATAGCTTAGACAAAGGGACTTAGATAGAGATCCTGGTTTTTTTTTATTTTTTGTATGGTCTGTTGTTCTGAAACAGCTATTGAATGTCCGGACAGATTTGAATAAAACTTGGTTTGTTCTACAACTATTAAGAAAAACATGTTTCTAAGATATAGCCATCTAGGCTATAGGCTATATTTGATTGAAAGACTTGCACACCTGATGTAAATCCAGGACAACAATGTAATCCCATAAAGATTTCGTGTTTTCCTTTTGAGATACAAAACAATAAAGAAGAGAAAAATATATATGTATTTTATGATATCGTCGTATCGTCATGGTACAGTATCTACAAAGTGCGGTGTAATTGTGGTGGAATGTCTCTAATTGAGGCGGGGGAAAAGGAGTGTCTTAAAATTTAGTTTCCTCTGCCTCTCCTGCTATATGCGGGATACAGCGTGAAGTTTAAAACATATATCTCATGGCATTAGTAGAGGTCATTTACTCCATCGAAGACTCCAAGGTAATCGCTTTCGGTCGCCGATCTTATGGGTTTTAACCACAGGCCCTTGACTTCGATGGTGTTTTCGTCACGCGAAGGTAAATATTCAGTAAGTTTTTTATTGAAGTGTTAAATGTTATATGTACATATGTATGTCTAAAATGCTATGAAATGACGCCATCGCTTTCTTCCAACGAACTTGAACGAGAGATTAATATAAAATATTGATTTGAAAAATCCTTTTTCAAAATACGCTTTCTCCATTTTTTTATTGTGTATTTTGCTGAGGTGGTGATTTGGGATTAATAACATAGAATTAAACTTATATTTCAAATTTCAACTCAATTCAGATAATAAAAAAAATCTATAGATACATAATGCAAAGCAGTTACGATTTATTTACGTCTTGAAATTAAAACTCAAAAAATGTATAACAAATTAAATGAAAACGATTTCTCCTGTTTTTCTAGTGATGATATAACAAATATATATAAAAAAAGTGTTTTTGTTTTTATTTTTTTATACGTTTTCTAAGTAAGTATTTTTCTTTCTAAAAGTATGGATTTACACTTTAAAAATGTTAAAAATATTTAATATATAGCATTCTCTCTTGCCAGACGATAATTCTTAGTAATTCTCTCCAGATCTTCTTAGTAATTATTTTTGGGTAGCGGAAAATTGTAAAAAGCTCCCTACAGAGATGTGAGTGAGTTGTATGTAACAAGCGTAAAAAAAATTCGACATAGCTTGATGAGAACGTATGGCTTAGTGGTCAGAGCACCTGGTCGGTTTCCAGAAGGCGCGAGTTCGAGTCCCGCTCCGTTCAAATTTTTATACGTTTTCTAAATAAATATAAATATATATATAAATATAAAATGGGAAACTGTCATGTGACGGAATCAGCAATTATCATAAGTGTAACTATAGATTCAAAACTTCAGTGGAACTCTCTCTGGAAGCATTTGCAGGTAAAATCAACTCTGCTGCGTTCGCAATTCAAAAAGTAAGACAAATGACGGACGTTGAAACTGTCCAACTAGTCTACCATAGTTATTTTCATAGTATTTTATCTTATGGAATTCTGGTACGGGGCAGTCTTGTAAATTCATTATCCATTCTCCAAAAACGAGCCGTGAGATCTCATGGCTCATTTATAACCTAAGAGCTCGAGATTCTCTGCGAGATATTTTTAAAGATACAGGTATTATACAGTTGCTTCACAATTTGTACACTATAATATTTTCTTTGTCCGACAACATATTCAATGTCATAGTAAAAATAGTGATAGACATATGAGAGGAACGAGAAATAAAGATAAACTTGTTACGCCAAGTTTTTGCCTCGAAAATGTTAATAAATCTTTTATGAGTCTCAAATTGTTGTAAATTTGCCACTGTAACCATTAAAAAAAAACGAAAAAACTGTAAAAATACTCCTAACAAGTAAAGCCATTACACTGTTCAAGAATATATACAGGATAGAGATATATGGAATTAATATTTATTAAATGTCATGCAGGATAGCCAGTTAATGTAATAAATAAATTATACCATTGACATTGAAAAAAACAACTGTTGAGTCTTGCCAGCTCTTCTCAGCAGAACTGCCTTCTGAACCGGTACTAACTTTTTTTATATGTTCATTCGACAATTCAAAAGTACTTACAATAGTCTATTTGAATAAAGAATATTTTGAATTTGACTTTGAATAATAGTTGACATTTTCCTTTGCAGGTGAATGCTTACCATTTTTTTTTAACAGAATATAAATAATGAATAACCTTACAAGGACTTTTAAGTTGTAGGTACATTATTCAAAAATATCAGTAATGTCAGTCTCACAAAATTCAAAAGAAGAGAACTATATTTGTGTTTAAAGATATTTATTTCTCAACAAAGACTTTATAGTCACTTACATGAGATTTATGAAATTAATGTTTACAAATTTGAAATTTAAAAAAACTATATTTCCTTGCATCTACTCATCTGGACGAGTCTTGGAGTTGGCTCTAAAAAGATTAAGTTCTCGCATCCTTTTCACTTGTGCCAAGTTGATCCATCCCCTATAATATGATATTTAGTATTTGTTAATGTTTGTGTTAAGTCTGTTATGTAAATTTTTAGATTTATCACATTTTGAAGTATTATTCAAAATAAAATAGCTGCACGCTGTATCCCGCAAATTACAGGTTAACACACTTCATGCCTGACGCACCGCCCAATTTTTGAATTGCGTATTAAATGACGAAACTCAACGCTACGCTATCAGTCAGTCTCTTTTGTGTCAACAGTAATACAAAAGTGAAAATGATAATAAATAATTAATTTCCCCGCGTTGACAGCCCGACGCTGTGCAGCTGCTCCACTACAAGGGAATTTTATGTTCAAATTAAAATATTTTGTACTTCGATATTTTGGTTGGATTCCGCCACCGCATTGTGTCCAAAATATCCTTAGAGAACGGAGTTTGTTGACACATGATGCTCAATTAATTTAGCTTATTCCTTTTTTTATAGCTTGACGCCTCACATTAGCAGAGTAGTCAGAGGGAGCCTAGAGTCAAGTCACTCCATTCCCAACTTTTCGCACAAAAAAGTGCTAAAAATTAAAAACAGACTAAACAAAAATATATAACAAAATGTAATAATAATATTACTAAAACCTAAACTCTATAGCCTAGGTGATATTTCATTTCATATTGTATAACTATTGAAATTCATATTTTCGCCACGTTTACTAATATACCTATGTGTAACGTCATAGTTATTGTTTCCTATAGGTGAAAGGCCGTTTGAATTATTTATTTTGCTAAGGGGAGAGTCGGGCAGCCCCGGCCACTGTCGATTGTACGGAATCCACTACAAAAAGAATAAATGATGGAGACCTTAAAGTTTTTGCAGCGCAGCCTAATGAAATATTTGCCACATTAGTGACCCAATACCAGAGCGGTCAAAAAATGGCAATGGATTTCTTAGGGTGTCGTGGCTCAGGGGCACAAGGGTATGACTGTAACGCGAGGGTTGTGCGTTCGATCCTCACTAGAGGTAATGATGAGTATAATTTTTTTTTATTTCAAGGAAAATCCGGCGGAAATTGGGGAACGGAGTGTCTTAACACTAGATTCCCTCTGGCTGGCTGGCTGTAGCTGCGGGATATACCGTGAACCTGATTATTTTCTTAATTGAGATTTTTTAGTTCGCCATTCACTTTTCAAACACTGATTTTGGAAAATGATTATAAGTACATCAGGATCGTTTATGAATTATTTTGATCATCACGCTGTATACCACTCACAGCAGGATAGGCAGAGGGAACTTAATATTAAGACACTCCGTTCCCCACTAACCGCCGAATTCTGGAGGCATTGCGTTGTTGAGTGGCGGAACTCAACGCCGCGCTTAGCCTCGATACCAGAGCGAAGAAATGAAAATATAAATTTAAATAAGTATTTAATTTCCTCGAGTGGGGATCGAACCCGCAACCAGTCGATTATACAGTCACACTTTGTGCCTCTGCACTACGACTGGCCTCGACAGGACTCTGACTGTTAATCATACTTTATGTACGAGTATATTCTATTTTAAGTTTACGTACTATATAAACATATTTTTCTGTGTTTGAATTCACAATATTTATTTTTTTATTTATATGGCCGTGGCTACCCGACGCTCCCTAGCTGTTATGTGTAGGTACTGTTCTCAGAAATATAATATTTACAGGGATCATATGCATTGCGGTTCTTTCTATGAAAACCAAGCTCTCTAATTATTTTTAGTTTATATTTAAACTAGCTTTTGCTTTTGACTCCGCCAGCGTGGTCAAATGGAAAAACTTTTGTAGTATGACACATGACACATTTAGAATGCAAGAGGAAACTGTCACCACGACGCATTTGGCCTAGCCTGGCCATTAGCATGATTTAATATAGCATAAAGCTTTCCTAAACAAATGGACTATCCAGCACAAAAAGTTTTTTTTTAAATGCTTGTATTAGTACTTCTTGAGATTAGAGCGTTTAACGGAACAAACTCTTTAGCGTTGTATTAGTGTAGATTCTAGGTTTGTTAATGAGATGTTCACTCTATTGTACGTTTAAACGTCAAAATTAAATAACTTAAAAAAAACTTCTTACATAGGTTTTCCTATACTATTTAATGTTAAAAAAAATTCTCAATTTTTTATAACATTTTTTCCGTTTCCTAGTACTTTTTTATGTAAAGCTCTGTGCTTTACGTCTCGTCCCTCTGACGTAATCAGAGACTTTGCGCATCTGTGATTTTAATTTAAATATACTTTTTAAAATTTTGGGGAGGTGGCGCTAGGCCAAAAGATGGAGATCTGGAATATTTTCGTCAAAATTTACGAATTTCTTTTAACTGTTCGAATCTATGTTATATTAAAAATTTTTGATTTCTTTTCCATTTAAACTGCTGCACATTCAATAAAACTACTACATTTAATTTCAGTAAAACGTCCTCAACCTAAGATGTGGCTGGAAAAACAGAAGGAAAATAGATCGGACGGACGGAAGTACGGACTGTTCTCAGCTCCTGAGTCGGTGTTTGGCCGAACTTCTTTATCGCTGGCTCCCTCTGCGTCCGAGGAAGCTATTACTTCGAGTTTCTTTATGAAGCTTGGATGTAATATTCCCATTCGATCGCAGAGGGAGTCTGCGATAGATATTTTGTGAGCAGTGGATGAGTTCATGAGTTTATTCGAGGCTAGGCTGTTTTTCGTCACCAGGACATTGCAGCGTGTAAGTGGCGGATACAAATAATTTTGTATTCCGTCATTTGACATTCTGGTGTGATGACCCTCGGTTCTTTTGGGCTGCAGCTTTTTACGAGCAGAGGTGTGTTCGGCGAGTTTGGAGGAGAGAGACGCGCCCTTAACAATAGGCTATGCTGGCCCGGGCTAGCGCATCCCATTTGCGTCTGACTGGGCAATCAGTGCTGAACGCACTGTGGTCAGCGCGTTCCACCTTTGCCCCAGTACAGTTACAGCAAGATGGTGGTGCGCTATTGAGCCAGCCATCGCACTCAGTCCTCATGTGGGGTCCCCCACAGTGGCTGCACTTTGGGGCGGCTTCTTTGCAGAACCGCCTACCGTGCCCGTAGCTGAGGCAGAGAGAACACTGCACGAGTGGGGAGAAATCCGCCACTCTGATTTTTTGCAGATCGATGTGCAGTGCTCCCTCCGCAACGATTCGGTTCCACACTGTGGGGGACACCCGCATGACGACATGGCCGGTGAGCGGGTTCCTCGCCTTTCGGCGAAACCGAACCTCCGCCCGAAACTCGGCCTCGGAGATGCCGTCGAAGAGGCTCCGTTTCCTAGTCTATGATATATAGAAGTGCCGAATGGAGAAGACACAATGAAGATTGATCAGTTTAAATTACTGAAGCAACACAAATAGAAGGTCTAATTAAATAAACTACCTGAAAAAAATGACATCATAAAATATACACAGTATTTAAGTATTGTGTATATTTTTCTATTTCTAAGTTATTATTAAAAAAATATATTTATTACATGATAGTTCAGTACGATGGCTGCAAATATTAAAAAAGGTGTTTAACTTTATTACTGAAGTTATCTTGCAGTTCAAAGTGTATTATAAAAACTAAGTATTTTTTGTAAAACTGATTTGAGACTTTGTACATCAAGATAATAACTAAATAAAAATTGCTTATCCATTATAAACACGTGAATGTTCTTTATTGCCACCAATATAGGTTTAATGTGTATTTTATGACATAATTAGGCACTATTTCATAAATATAGTAAAAACTGAGGCCAGTCGTGTCACAGGGACAGAGGTATGCGACTGTAAACGCGACAGGTTGTGAGTTCGATTCCCATATGAGAATTATTAATATTTTCACTTCCTCGCTCTGAGACCTCTGCAAAGCGCGGTGTTGAGTTTCGCCACTGAACACAATGCCTCCAGAATTCGACGCAAAGTGGGGGACGGAAATGTCTTGTGGGAAACGGAAGTGTCTTAATGGGAGTATCTCAAAACTAGGTTCCCAGGTTCCCTCTGCCTACCTACCTAGTGACAGACGCAATTCGCTTGTTTAAGACGAACTTATCCAAAATAGCTGTGTAGGTATTTGGTTAAAACAATTTTTTGCCTTTACAAAACGTTTTACATAACATAAAATATAGACGGTGGTTCTTAATTTATTTATCTTGTATTAACATTAAGTATAACTATTATTTTATAATCTATATTTCGCACAGTGTTAAAGTTAGGTATAAATACATAATTACAATCTGTTGCTAGCGTTGTTGTAAAACTACATAAGTTTTGGCTAACCTTTCAATGTCATTTTTTTATATATATTTTTGCGAATTACAAATACTTAACCCTAGTATATTTTAGAATATAATGAATTCTTCCTTATTTTCTTACTTTTACTTCACGCTTAATCCCCCAATGTTGGGAGAGCTAAGAAATCTTCTGTCCTCAGAATACTCTACTTTCTCTCCGTACTCTATTTTCCGCCCTAAATCAAAATATGTTTTTCAAAATAAGAAAAAACATGTTTTATTTTCTGAACGTCAAATAATTTACCAGCGGTTAACTAAAATTACTGCCTCCGACTTGAGAAGAACTGGCGCAAGAAACTTAACAGAGTTTTTTTTTAATAAATCCATAATACGAACAGATTCACACTTATTTATTAGTGACAAGGATAAATTTTGGTTTGGTAATAGCATAGAGTCTGGAAGACTACAGGATGTACCTGTGTCGGACGAACCAACAAATCAGACACAAAATCTGTATATATATATATACACATATATATACATATATATANTATATATATATATATATATATATATATATATACATATATATATATATATATATATATGTATATGTATATATATATACGTATATACAGTTACAATATTTAAATATTAATTCTAATGACAAGTTGTCTCGACAAAATCTTAGGACGTAATGAATATTGGAAATCCACCGGAAAAGACGCAGCACACTACCGCCACTTTATACAATGGATAATGGAAACAATATCAAATGACGTCCTCGTAATTACAGTGACACCTATTACTACACTATAAGTAATTTATGCTGACACCTGTATGATGATTTTAGATTTTATTCAAGCGTATACAGTTTGAGTTACATTTACACAATGATTTTTGATTAGAATACGAGTGTAATTCAGTGTATTAACCAAATAAAATACAAGCGGGCGAAGCCGCAGGTGAGTCGCTAGTAGAAAATAAAAAAATTAAATACATTTACATATAACTGTCACGTCAATTGGACTCTGATTAATAACAAAAAGCTGTTCTGTAGATGGTGATAAGGGAACGTGACAGCAAGGTCAATAAATAAATTTCTATCTGCTGTGTAGTCGAAGAGCTCGTATTTGTCTATTTAAGTTATTTAAGTATTTTTATTACTATTGCTTTAAGGGATGGTTTGTTTTTTTAGGTTCCGTACCTTAAAGATAAAATTGGGACCCTTATAGGATCACTTTGTTGTCCGTCGTCAAGACTATTTATCTCGAAATCGCGTGGAGGTATCAAGCTAAAATTAATATAAAAATTCAAGTCTACGGTCCTTTAAAGTATAAAAAAATCAAGCTTCCAAATCGACACACTCAAAAGGTTTATGCGTCGACTTAGCATTTATGCATCAATTTTGCAGCATTTTGTATGAAATTCGCCGCGTAATCAAAATCTATAGCGTACTTCCCGTGGACTGACGATTATGAATTTGGCACAAAGTGAGAAATTACAACAAAGAAGAATGAAAAAATCCGAAATGTGAAAAGTTATAAGTATTTTATTGAAAAAAATCATTACAAACTATTTGTTGTTCATTTCATACAAAATGAGTGCATATGCCGCAAATTTAACTTTGTTAACTATTATAAGTTGGACTTCCTGCTGACGTTCAATTGATATGGATGCCTCGGTAAGCGAGTCCGACTTGTACTTAACCAATTTTTTTTGAGATGGATCATTTTGTATATCTTTTTGAGTTCTTGGAGAGAAATTAGCTTAAAATGCTGATTAGGTAAATAGATAAAAATATTATGTATTTTTATTATAAATATAAGAGTTCTTACGGTTTTTGTTCATATTCTGGTTTACGTTCAAGGGATTTCAGTCATTTCAACTTATTATCATTACTATCAATAGCGTTTTGACCGTATCACAGCGCTATCGTATTCGTATAAAGTTGTTAGCGAAAATATTTGAAATCTTCGAGGTTTACAAACTTTTATTAATGCAAAAAAAATGCTATGGTTAATAAAATAAAAAATCCTGTCTCTTGTACTATAATAAATAGTATCTACTAATATATAATTGAAATATTCTAATGTGCGTGCGTAAAACGTGAAAAATAGTCAAAGTAAAACTAGCAAGTGACAATGTTAGTCGCCGTCACGTTGGTTTGCTTCTGCATTTTTCCATTAAACGAAGCTTATATTATGGAAGTGAAGCAAAGTAGTCATGAAATTTTAAAACAATGTATTTGCGATATTGTTAAAAATTACTTTTCAAATTATTCAGTTATTACTTATTTAGACTTATATTACGATAGCGACGAAATATATGAAGCTGTACATTCTCTTAAAAGCATAAATGTGATGCAAAGAGATAAGGTAATAGGAGTGAACAAAATGGATGAAAGCTACTTGATAGCAAGTTCAAACACTAGCACCTTAATTAATATTTTTCCGATAATTAGAAGAGAGCCATCTTGGAACCCACACGCCCACTTTATTCTGATAATTAAAAATCTAGCAGTGAGTGAACTTAAAAATGTCTTTGACATATTAATGAAGGAACATATTCTAAATATTTTAGTTTTAAATGGAGATAGCAATCCAGATATATACACTTACAATCCTTTTGAAAACTATGGTTGTGGAAGACGATACAACAGGATTATAGAATACGGAAAATGTTTAAATCCGAAAACCGAAAATTTGTACCCATATAAGTTAGTTACAGGTCTTAAAAATTGTACGATTCGCGTAACGAGCCCTCACTGGCCACCATACGCCATAGATCCTACAAGAAGAAACAACTCTCATGTAGGAGTTGAAGAATTTATATTCAGACAAATGGGTATCTTAGAAGATTTTTCTGTAAAATTTCAATATTCTGATGATGCCGAAATATTTACAATGATAAAAAGTGACATGGCGGCGGTGGGACCGATGTACCTAATACAAAGTGACGTAACAGATGCCGTGCTGGGCGGAATGATTCTCACCCATACTAGAGCGCAGGCCTTTAGTTATGTTTATGGGCATCTATCATATACAGATGAAATTCGATATCAAGTCCAAAAAGCACAGCCTGTTCCTAGCTGGAAGTACATGTGTTTGGAATTTAATATCCTCATTTGGATAGTATTTTTGCTGACATTTATTACATTTTTCATTATCTTCATCACATTAGTTAAACCTGAAGATAAAACAGAGGTTATTTTTGTAATGTTTAGATATTTGTTACTAAACAGTGTGACAATAAAAGGGACTTACTTTAAAAAATATTTCTTCCTAATATGGATTCTGTTCGCTTATCTCATTAATACTTACTACATATCAAGTTTTGTAAGTTTAGCCACAGACCAGCCGGTCAGTTACCAGATCTCAAATGAGCAAGACATGTATGATTACAATTTAAAACCCTGTATCAGCATTCTCATGCGGAGCTACTTGCTTTCTGTAGAAAATATGACACTTGGAAAAAATGAACGGAACTTTTGCAATGGTTTATTGGATAGTATTAAAACAGTTAGTACTTCAAGCGACATTTACACAGTCATCTTGTACTCAATTTATAAGTACAGAAGAAATCAATTTTATAATCAGTTTGGAAATCCCACGACATACTCATTTCCAAAACCTTTAAGTAAAGTAGTTTATGCAATATATTTGTACAAAGGCTTCCCTGTGATTGAAAAACTTACAAAACATGCTATACGGCTCAGAGAGACTGGATTGATAGAATATCATTTAAACAATTTACATCGCCAAAATGAGAACAAATATAACTTTTCTAGGGAGACGAGATATAGTCATATTATAGTTCCTTGGCAAATTTTAATAGTGGGATACGTAATGTGTAGCATAGTTTTTCTATTAGAAATTATTATTTCGAAGAAGTTATATTTCAGAAAACTGATTTTGCCATCACAAAGAGATGTAATAACGTAAACAAGATGCACAATAACATATTGTTAAGTGTGATATTCTATTATTTATTTTGAAAAGAATTTACTGTTGTAGTTTTCATTAAAATCTTAATATTATTTTCTTTGAAATCTTACTGTAATATTCAACATAAAATATTTGCGTACTTCGCTGTTGGGCTATTATATTTATGAAAGAAAATATTATAATAATTTGACCAAAACTTTTTTTTGCAAAATAAAACTAATTTTGATGATATTATACAATTTCTAAAAACATATCACCGACTATTATTCGAAATATTGTGTTATCACGCAAAATGACAATTACTTATTCCTAAATCAACCTAGCGTTGTCTCTCAAGCTATAGCCATGAGTGGTTTATTTCAATCGTGTTTAAATTGTGTTTAAAGGTCAATTATCACACGTGTCAAACTGGCAAAGTAGTTTCAGCCGGCGACAATGTTGGTCGCTTTGATTTTAATTTCTCTTTATTTTCCTATACATGAATTTAAAGATTTTCCGGATCAAAATAATAGTTTAGAAAAATGTTTATGTCATATAATTACAGAATATTTTTCCTATTATTCTTTACTTACCTATGTGGATTTGCAATATGAAAATGAAGATATTATCAAAACAGTTCATTCTGTAACTACCGTACCTCTTTTGGCAAAAACAAATCTTCTAAGTAAGAGTTCATTGGACGAGAGTTACCTCATAGTGGCTGAGAATGTGACCAATTTTTATCATATTATATCGTTTCTAGTAAAAGAATCTTCTTGGAATCCAAATGGACGTTTTTTAATACTAGTTGGTAACATAAAAGACAATATAAGATTTTTTTTTGACATACTTTTGAAACATCATATTCTTGATGTTTTATTATTATCTGATTTTATCAATCCTGATCTGTATACTTACAATCCATTTGAAAACTACAGCTGCGGACGTCGGTACGATAGAATAATAGAATTCGGAAAATGTATAGAAGCTGAAAACTTAAATTTGTACCCTAAAAAGCTTTTGACGGCTCTAGAAAACTGTGTAATGCAAATCGTGAGTCCACACTGGCCGCCTTATACTATTAACCCTCTAAAAATAGTGAAAACTCAAATGGGAATCGAGGAATATATATTTAGAGAGATAAGTATTTTAGAGAAATTTTCCATTAACTTCACTTTTACGGATGATGCTGAAACATTTACTATGATAAATAACGATATGTCGGCTGTTGGGCCTTTGTATTCATTACAAGAAGGTAAAGCTGATATAATACTGGGTGGAATGATTCTTACTCATCCCCGAGCCAAAGCATTTAATTATATTTATGGGCATTTATCTTTTGTAGAAGACATCCGCTTCCAAGTCCAAAAGTCTTCAGCTGTTCCTTCATGGAAAAATATGTATTTAGAATTCCATTCTATAGTTTGGACATTATTTATTTTAACATTTGCAACCTTTTTCATAATCTTCATAATATTAGTCAAACCGAAAGACAAAGGACAAGTTATCCTGAAAATGTTTGCTTATCTGTTCCTTAACGGAAGAAATATAGGAGGAAATTGTTTTACAAAATTCCTTTTCATTATATGGATTTGGTTCGCGTACCTTATTAATACATACTATCAATCAAGTTTAGTGAGTCTCATTACGAATCCGTCATTGAATTACCAAGTTTCAAATGAGAAAGACATTGAAAATTTTCATTTAAAGCCTTGCGTCAGTATTGGAATGAGAAAGTATTTGCTATCAGTAGAAAATATTTCACTTGAAAAATTAGAGAGAGATGGATGCGAGACGATGTTGAAAAGTATCAAAGCCGTGAGCGAAACCAACGATATTTATACCGTCGTTTTACATTCTGTTTACAAGTATAACGAATATAAATTCTTCGATGATTGGGGTGATCCTTTAGTGTACACATTAAAGCAACCCCTAAGTAAAGTAGTATACGCAATATACGTAAATAAAGGCTTTCCAATGCTAGAAAGACTCAGGTTACAAGCGATCAGATTAAGAGAAAACGGTTTGATAGATCATTATACACAGAATATGCATTGGCATAATAACAGAAATTATCACTTTGTTGAGAAAACCAGGAAATTGTATATCATTGTGCCGTGGTACATTTTGGCTGGAGGATATGGTCTTTCCACTGCTGTCTTCTTTTTAGAAATTTTGATAAAGAAACATTCTTCTAAGATGCCCAATTTGCTGCTGGTAAATTGTCATACTTAAATATAAATTGCTAGTCAGAAGTATTAGTAAAATATTATGTTTGTGATTGCACTATTTCTAGCAGTATTCGATGTTAATAGGTTATATAAATAAAGTAAATGTTAAGTGTTTTAGCATAGCCCTATCAAGTGTGGATACCTAACACATAAGTTTTACTAAATAATATCTAAGCAAAATACAATGTTATGTTAAATGTGAAATAAATTATAAAGAAATAAATATATAGTTACTTATTTAGAAAACGTATAAAAATTTGAACGTAGCGGGACTCGAACCCGCGCCTCCTGGAAACCGACCAGGCGCTCTGACCACTAAGCCACACAGTCTGGCCAAGCTACGTCGAAATTTTTATACGCTTGTTACAACTTATTTATGTTGTTAGTATCTCTGTAGGGAGATTTTTACAAATTTCCGCTACCCAAAGATAATTACTAAGAATTATCGTTTGGCAAGAGAGAATACTATTTTTTAAATATTTTTAAACATTTTATTCGAGTCCCGCTACGTTAAAATTTTTATACGTTTTCTAAATAAGTATTTTTCTTTCCTAAGTGTGGAATAACATCTTAAAAATGTTTAAAAATATATCGTTTTTTTTGTGTTTTGCATATTTAACTTATTTAGTAACAAATCCCAATTAACAAAAAAACAATAGATAAATATATATACGCAAGTACACAAAGACGCTCCCGTGTAAATATCGAAACCACAAACTTAATAAATCTTTTTACTTATCTTCACCATACCATACTATATCTACCTACCCACTTTTCTCGGGACAACGGAAACCGAAATGTCTGTAAACAACTAAAACATGCAATGGTTGCTTGCTACTCATTATTTCAATAACAAACACTCATTTTGGACTTCTTGATAACTAAAAAGGCCACGGAATGTCTTGACACGAGGTCAAGGTGAGATGTCATCTCCAAGGTATTTACCTACTCGTGTCTCTGTTATGCAGTAAAAATGCTGTATGGAAAGACTATAACTTTTATAAGTTATAAGTACTTCCCGAGGCCAGTTGTGGCGCAGGGGGACAAAGTGTGACTTTAAATGCGCTTAGTTGTGTGTTGGATCCTCACTTGAGAAAATGAAATATTATTTATATAAGTTCCGCCACTCAACACGCAATGCCTCCAGCATCCGGCGGAAAGTGTGGAACGGAGTGTCCTAACACTACGTTTCCCCTGTCTACCTCGTTGTGTGTGGGATGCAGCGTGAAGCTGAATTATTTTATTTATTTATAAGATCCACCAACAGAGTATACACATTACATGAAAAATACACAAGTAAAAAAAAATTGCAAAGTAAAAAAAAAATTTACCTTACAGGTAGACACAACATGCACCAACAGTATACTTGCTATTTACATTTTAATTATTAACTTTAATAATATTACTAAATAAATTTGAACATTATATACCTATTAAAAAAGACAGACTAATCAATCAAAAGGGATCAAATTTAACAACAGATTAAGCAAAAACAAAGAAAAAACAACAACTAACTTATAATGAATAAAAGAATAAAACAACTTAAGAGAGTGAGTCAATAGCCTTGCAAGTATTTGCTAATTTTTTGTTTAAAATTTCCACAAGCGTCGTACGCCACATCTAAATCATCAACGTTAGTGGCTATTTTATTATACTGACACAAGAGAGTTGGTACGGGAGAATTCATTCCTAGCTTAGTTTTGTAAAATTTTATGTTGAAATATTGCTTTGGTTTGCGAGGTATATTATTGGGTACATACAGTTCAAGTTGACTGACTAGATATTCTGAATCTACTTTGTAGTTAAACAACTTGTGTAAAAATAGCAAATTCAACAGAGTTCGTCGATCTTCCAGTGGAGTCAATCCAATTTTTTTTAAGAGCACAGTATAGGTGAGAGATTTAGGGCGTTTCATTTTATATTTGAGATGTTTCGCAAATTTTTTTTGAACACTTTCAATTCCAAGTCTATGATTATTATGATGAGGCGACCAAACTACTGAACAGTAAACCAGCTTACAGCGCACCAGATAATTGTAGAAGGATACTAAGGTTAGAGGATTTTTGAGTTCCCTGGAACATCTCAATACAAATCCTAAAATAGATGTAGCAGAACTTACTATATCATTTACACGATTTGAAAAAGTCAACCTAGTATCAACAGTAACGCCAAGATCTCAAATATATGTTTTTTTCTCGTCAGCTTCATATGACAACATTTGCTTACATTTAGCTTCATGCGGTTATGCTTACACCATTTTACCATAGAGTCAATATCGCTTTGAAGTAGATCCGCGTCTTGTTTAGTCTTAATTGGGTACAAAAGCTTAAGATCATCAGCAAACAAAAATATTTTTGAGTGCTTTATGTTTTGGCAAATATCATTAATAAATCATTAATAAATAATGGGCCTAAATTTGAACCCTGAGGTACTCCTGAAACAATCTGATATTGTATTGAGGCACTGCCATCCAATACAACTCTCGATTTGCAATTATTCAGATAGGACCTGCACCAACTGAGAAGTGGATCTATCGAAAGCGTTTGAAAAATCAGTATATATTGTATCGACTTGAATGTTCTGATCAACCAGCTCCGCAGCTTGATTAACATAACCCACAAGATTAGTATTCGTATAATAGATCTTTTAGGCAAGAACCCGTGTTGATCTTTGCTTAACGAGCTTCTCAAATGACTGAGTATTAGAGGATAAATAAGTGATTCAAAAACTTTTGCGATACTTGATAAAATTGAGATGGGTCATAATTAGAAATAACAGTTTTATTACATTTTTTATGTAGTCTTGCTTCTTTCAAAAAATCCAGAAATACCCCTCGCTTAAGAGACGCATTAAATATTTTAGTAAGTGGCGGTGCCAATATACTGGCACAGTTACAAAAAAAGATGGGTGGAATGTTATCTGGACCAGAGCTCTTGTTGATGTTTAATAGTTTTAATTTTTTAGTAACAATGTCTTCGGTCAAAGTAATTTTATCAATATAGATACCATTGGAATATATATAATCATCTATTTCTGTACTTGGTATTGGATCATCGTCGCTCACTGTGTCTTTATATACATTAGCAAAATGGTGTGCAAATAAAGAACAAATTTCACTAGATGTTGACGCCTTAGCATTATTATAATACATCACAGTTGGGTAGTTCGAGTTCTTATTTCGCAAGTTTTTTATAAATGAAATTCTCTTATCTTTACTGAATAAAATACTGAAATTCAATGACATGATTTTCATAATGCGGATCAAATCATGACTAAACCAAATTGGATATTTTTTACGAAAATAACCTCGTTTAGAAACATGTTGTTCAATTATTTTACGAAGAATTTCACAAAAAATTACAAGCATATCATTTACATCGCCTTTTAATTCATCTGGCAAAGAAATTTTATTCTGAGATTGCAATATTGATTCATAATCTGCCTTTCGATAATTATGCTTGGATCCATACGCTCTGATAGATGACTCAGGTTTGGGAATATCAATAGAAACAATTAAAGGAGGATGGAACTTATCCACATCACGAATTGGATCCGTACATAAATTAACATCTATTAATTCTGCATCACAAAAAATCAAATTCATAATTTTGGCCATGTTATTTAGTATATAATTATATTATATTAAATTATGCAAATACATAAAATTGGCCAACATATCTTTAAGTATAGAAGTATAGCCGTCATCGTTCATAGACCCATTAGTTGAATTCCATGTTATGCCATTCATGTTAAAATCTCCAGCAATAAGGGTATATTTGCACGGTTTTGTAATTATCTTGTTGGCTGAATCGATAAACGTACTCAATGATTCCCTTGATACAGGAGGCGGAAGATAAACCGAACATATACGTAGAATTTCAATACTTTTATTTACCTTTATACTTACCTCAACCCATAAATCCTCCAAGTTTGATTCCCATTCTAGGGCACGCTTTGAATTTAAGCTCATGGAAACAGCAATTAATACGCCTCCTCCCATTTTTTTGGGTTATTGAAGGAAGAAGATTGACGATCGCGCCTATAAACGTTATATCTACTGTCAAAAATCTCATTATTAAAAACACTATTAATAAGCCACGTTTCGATAAGAATAATAATATCATATTGATTTACTAATATTATAGCTTTTGACGCACTCTCTCAGTAAACGATCTAAAACCTCTTCTAATAAAAACAGCTAAGTTCTGAGAATTTTATTATTACATTCTTAATTAACTTAAATCTTTCGAACAGTTAATTTAAGCTCATGGAAAGCTATCTTAATACTTTTATACGCAGTCTTCCGATTTTCTCATATAAACGTTACCTCCCTTGACCCAAACAAATCGATATCCAATCTCTTTAGCTTTAAGTCTTGCTGCAGCATGTAGTGATTTCATAGTTGGAGATAAATGTTCTAGCACATAAATTTAGGAGGCTTTTTATCTCCTCCTATACCTAAGTGCGATGTATTAAGTCTCTCGTTAGGATTACTTGCTTTTTTGTTAAAATTAATAGTTGCAGCCAAAAAAGCGTGATTACTAAATTTAACAAGTACCGACCGAGGCCTCCTACTATCTCTATTTTGTTTAACAATCCTTGTGCATAGATGAATATCCGCGACATTCAATTTGTAATTTATTGAGTTAGCCATTTGATTAGTTACACTCAATAAGTTCTCATTTTTATGCTCTGGGATGCATTGTATCTCGAGGTTATTAGCCCTTCCATGTTGTTCGATTAGATTTAACCTAGTCGTAAGTTCCGATACGTTTGTCTTTAAAATACTGTTTTCCGTTTAAGTGTTTTAATGCACTTAATATTATTTGACATATCTTCCCGAATTGTTTCATATTTCTCCTCTAGGAAACTTATTGACGAGGTAATGCCAGCACCATGATCGAGAAGGTCTTTTAATTTATTGTCAAATTGCTCTATCATATTCTTTTTAAGTAAATCCAAACTACATTGAAGTTCTTCCTTGACTATTTGTCGAATATCATTAAATGTAACTGACGACGGACTCGCTGACACAGGAACTTTTGCAGGCATTGTTACATTTTGGGAATCAGTAGTCACTGAGCTTACCCCCTCCCGCGGAATATATGTATTTTTTTTCGATTTCACAGCCAGCGACATCTTGATATTGATCGTATAATTTGTCACTAGATGTCGTTAATTATTTTTCGTTGTAAATTGCCTTCTTAAATTATCGTTCACAATATTTACAATTGCGGTCTAGAAGATGCTTTGTAAAAATAATATACTTAAAAAAAACACAACTCTACTTCGGGCAGTGAGACTCGATCTTAGATTCACAAACTTAAATCTCAGCTTGGACCGTTGCGCTAATAGTTAGTAATAACAAATGGAAAATTTGCTTATACTTCCATATGTTTGATCATCTGAAGTAAGTCCGTTACAAATCGTATATTCAAACGTTGAACACCTCCGCACAACTAAACATTTTTTAGAATTTTACAACAATAAACCGCACATTTCCATAGTCCAGCACGCACAGCACAAGTTTATAGGATATTTTTTGGCACTTAGTCACTTTTTTAAGCAATTATCACTCAAAAATGTCTTTATGATTGTTCACACACTAGCCCTCAGTTTTTAATATAATTCGGTACGGAACTCTCGATGATGATGATGATGATGATGATGATGATGATGTCCGCACGCACTTGTTATTATTTTTAAATGCATCACGGTTTGTACTGTATAGACATTTAGAGCGTTATGAGATATCTGCTCCATCTTTCGTCTCCTATATGTTTATTAAATATTGAGTATGGCTCAATACTGGTAAATAATAAGCTACCTAAAAGGTAATACTTCAACAGTAGGAGAAATTGTATTCCCAATTATCAATTTTTCTTTTTATGGAAAGATAAAACAAATGTTTTTATTATAATATTTTCATTTCTTCGCTCTAGTGTCGAGGCAAAGCGCGGCGTTGAGTTCCGCCACTCAACACGCAATGTCTACGGAATTCGGTGAAAAGTCGGCAGCAGAATATCTATCTATCTAATTGAAATGCAAACAACGCTAGGACTAACGTCATCGGCCTCGGTGGAAATCTGATCCTATAATCTAGCCTAGATCTTAAACACTTCGTGATCTAGGATTTTGACTAATGAGCAGGTAAATATGTATGAACTATAACTAATTTAATAATATCATTACTACTTACGTTGTGTTGTATATTGTATAAAAATATTTTAAAAGAAAAATATATCGGTCCTAGGTTCACCCGAGTGACCACACCACTAGAAGAATAATATAAGAAAATACATTTTACCATTACTAAATTTTACCATTGTTGGTGCAAAATTTTATTAAAATTAGCTCAGTATTATAGGATAAGATAAGAGGCAGAGATAAGAAGGCAGAAGGGGATCAGCGTTGAAGACAGTCCGTTCCCCACGCACCGCCAAATTTTTGGAACATTGCATGTTGAGTGATGGCGCTCAACACAGCACGTTCTGGTGTCATGAGAGAGAATTCAAATAATTTAAATATAATTATTATGCATAGTTTTTAACCTTTCGACAATACGCTCCACAAATTTACAAACAGTACTTTTTTTAGCTTCACGCTGTGTAACGCTAATAGCAGGAAGAGGGAACCTAATGTAAAGACATTCCGTTCCCCCCTTTTTCGGCTGATTCTGGAGGCATTGAGTGTTGATTAGTTGAACGCCACTATTTGCCTCAACACCAGAGCGAAGGAAATAAAAATATAAATTTAAATAAATATTTCATTTCCTCGAGTGGGAATCGAACCCACAACCAGTCGCGTTTACAGTCACACTTTGTGCCTCTGCGACACGACTGGTGACGAAATGATTAACTAGATGTAATATAGTCTATAGCCTGCCTTGTTAAACGGATTCGGAATTCGGAACGGATTATCTAACAAAAGGATTTTTTCAATTCGAACCAGTAGTTCCTGAGATTACCGCCTTCAACCAAGCATACTATTCAGCTTTATAATATTAGTATAGACTTTTGGAAGCTTTCTACTCTTATTTATACATTTTGTTGACATTAACTTAAACAATGCCCGTTTACTTAAAATATTTTATTTATTTAGTGATTAAATATCAATAAAAATTGTAAATAAAACAAAAAAATATTAATAAACCATTTAATAAAAAATATAGAAACTTCATACATACTAAAAACCATTACTAACCATAGCTTTATTGGACCATCAAATTAATTAGTTTACAACTAAGTACTTACTTTCTTATAAACACCAGGTTCCCTAGAAATTACTATATAATTTTACAGTACGGTCGACGAGTCGTGGCCACCTTACAGTTAATTTTCCTTTCTTTCCCGAATTATATAAACTCTTGAAGAAAATAATATTTAATAGTAAGAAAAAAATCCTAAAATCTAATTTCCGCAGCCATATAGCTAACTTCAGGATGGGCCAAGGCTCGTCGGCCGTACTATATTTGAAATTTTATACAAAATGATCGTCAAACATGCACATTGTCAACATACACATTTTTAGAGAATACAATAATATAAAATTTTATTATTTATGATTTTTTTATTACTTTTATTCATATTCCGCTATTTTTATTAAGAAAAACATTACTTAATAAATCACATAAACAAATTCATATAAATCAATTTTATGATGGACAGCATTTATACAACAAAGTATTTTTATTCAAATTTATTCATTTCAACGTAATAAATTATTAATTGCTGTAATAAAAAATATAAATATTCATATAAGTATGTATATGGGTGGGTTATAATTTATTTTTGTTCAAATTCTTTTGTAATAGTGAAATTATGTTGCCATATAACTATAATCTAATAGAATTGTTTCAAATATTATTAATTATTTTCCATATACATAATAACATCCGAATATCGATTTAATAGTATAATAACAGCAGACATAGTGTCAAGACACTGTCTTCTCTTCTTTTCACCCGAATAAGAGACACAACGTTCATCTTTAATACATTTCCAACTTTGTCATAATGTTTTGTGTAACATTTTTCTGCCTTCTATTCTAATTTTACATTACGTTAAAACAGAAATGCATTATATTTATTTCTAAGATCAAAATAATTATCTCGCTTTTGTATAGATTTTTTGATTTTGCTTAGAGAATCGTTTAAATTATTTAACTTTTCAAACACTACTTTTAAACTGATTGTTTCAACAGTTTTTTTTTCTATACTCATATTTGTAATTAAAATCAATTAACTACTTTTTTCTTAACTTTCACTCTTTCTCACTCTCAAACACGATTTGTTTAGACCTAAGACAACATAATACAACTATTACGAGATGATAATAAAGAACATCTCAAAAAAATGGCCCAACCTAATCTAATGAATAGACAAAAGTGGAAATACAATTTTACAATATCAATTTTATGTAAAAGTCAAATAAAATCATGGGAAAATATTTTAAACACTAAAGAAATAATTAAATTTGAATAAAAGGAAGTATTAAATGAATAAACATTATCTGGATTTGCATTTAAAGAAAATGTCAAAGTTTTAAGGCAAGATTATAAATGAGCAAATGTTTTAAAAAACTTGTAAAGTTTTATCTTCAATATAAAATGAATACATTTTATAACATTTTAAATGATCCAAAATATCTATAATATTTTTTCCAATAAATATTATTTATAAAGCACTGAATTAGTAAAAATTTTGGAATGAGCACCAATTTACAAATTTTCCTATAAACTATTAATTTATTTAACTTAATTAAGACTTAACTGATTTCGTTTAATATGATTATGTATATATAATTAATTTAAGTGGGAATATATTATATATTTATAAATTCTTCCAAAATTTTTAATCTGTACTAATTTTATATTATAATAATATATAATCTGTATTATAAACTTGTCATTCATTTTAAAAAAAATAGATTATGTCACAATGTAAAAATATAATACCAAAATAACACGAATATAAGGAAACAAGCATAACAAAACATAATAAATATTATATATATACATCGCTAAATATTCTAAGCTATTATCAACTATCACATACGAACGGACGCGGCTTCGCCAGCTTAGTGTTATTGTTATATTATAATCAAATTATACAAAATGCTTACAGAAATGTGCTATTTGAATATTGCTGTAAAGTTTCATCTAAATCCTCACAAACATTCATCTATATAATATTCTAGGACTTCGGTGCTTAAATGAAAAAATACTAATAAAAAATACATTTTGAATTATCGTCGAATCTACAATTAGATATTCCCCAACTGCGCTATAGTAACACGATTTATATTTTATTTATATTAATTCAGTAATAGCTTAGAATATTTCATAAATTTTACAAACATTTATTGATCGTCTAAATTATATAAAATTTATATAGGTATAGAAAAGTCCCTTACAAAAAGCATCTTTTATCACATTAACTGCGCTAAATACCTAACAAAATTAAAATATTTAAAATTATACTACGCAATACGTTGATTTTGTTCATGTTTTATTTTTAAATTTCTTTTTGTATGACAATAATAAAAAGCAAGACTCTATAAGTTCTAATTATTAAAATAGGTCGTCGAGAATTGGAACACAGATTAAAAGGTTTAATGTTTGTGACGTCACATATACCTAACTAAATTCATAAAAAAAACAAATTATAAAAATTTTAATATAATAAGTCATTTTTTTAGAAACATTCAAATTGATCAAACACTACTATTACACAACGACATTCTGTTAACTTAATAACCTATATTTACATCTTAAAATTTGAAAATTTTAATCGTTTTATTTAAAACAAACAGAAGAAATGAGATAAGAAAATTAGTTTATTATTTAATTTTCGTGGCAAAAGTTGACACTCGCTAGCAACCGAGTGAGTACCATCGACCTCGATCGAAGATCACTAAAACCAGACTAATTCGAACTCTTGTTTTTCTTATTTTCCTATATCGTCAGTTTTGAGTGTAAACTTGCTAAATTCGTTATCTATTGTTGTTGACTCATAAATTTTGATCTGATAAAATTTTACATCATCCATGCAAAGGATGGGCAGCCATGAGGAAGTTTCATAATATTAGTATTATTAATTTTAAATCTATATAATTAAAGTATAGTAAGTTTTAAAAAGATCTTTAAAACCCATTGAAATTCATTAATAAATAACCGAGTTAAATGTTTACAATCTGTGGTTGACCTTGTCCGTGACGTCAGAGTGCACTAATCTAGATCGGCACAGAGGGAATATTTATAGGAGAATTTTTCAGAGACCTCCATCGAGTACTACGCTATTTACTGCTACATAAGATGCGATGCTCAATAATGAACTAAGGAGTACTCTTGGGTTCGCGTCCTCGTGGTCAAGACGGGCGATGTGACGTCACACTTTTATTTTCACAAATTATTTGAAAGAACTATAACTTGTTCATTAATTTGGTATTTAAGATTGTTTTTATTTTCTTCTTTTATGTTTTTTTTAAAGAAAAAAATAAATAGACTTCCTCATTGCATAACAGAATCACGACCAACGGCGAGAGATTGTGGCATAAATAACAAAAGGCAAGAACGTGACTACAAGATGGCCACCACCGCTGTCAAGAGCGTCACATTAGAGAAAATCAAGTAAATCAACAGAAAAACAGAAGTAAATTGAGCGATCGTCATACTTATTCGAAAGTACATTTATTATAAGAGAAAAATTAAAATATATAAAAATTCAAACATCTACTATCACAAAAACTGCGTACAAATAAATCATTCTTATAGACGTCATGTTGAAATTACGATTAAGAATATTGGACATAATGCAAAAAAAATCAACTATTATCACAAAAAAATCGTACAAATCAAAAAAAATACATAATCATAAAAAAGTTAATTTAAACTTTATTTTTATAGATGTAACGTTTAAATTACCTCGTGGACCTCAATTTCCAGCGGAGGAAGAGGAAAGCGGAGACTCGAAGCACTAAGAATATTAGACATAACGCTGCAATGTCTAAAGTAAAATCTGAATTTGTCATGTCTAATTCCTCTAAGGTGGTTAAAGGATTTTTAAAATGGCAATATACCTGTAAATAAATAAAATTAATATGAACATTTATATTAATTAAATTAGAAAATAATAAAAAAATATGTTCATTTAGTTTTTGGTAGGGTTGGTATTTATGTTTATATATTTATTTTAATATTTTACTTTAATAATATGAGTAAGTAATAAAATTATTAAAAATATATGTAACATTTATTATTCCGTTAGTCTTAGTACATAATATTTACAAAAATCTAAAAAAACGGTTTCATCTGCATATCATCAAATACAGTGAAAACCTAATTCAGACTTTCACAATGAACCTAATTTAAACATAATCATTCCGTGGGAATCGAACCCACAACTCCATTCCACACCACTATTTTCAAAGAAAACATGGTTGTTATAAGTTTGGCGTCTCTGCGTTTGTGTGTATCTGTATGTCTGTTTATGACATCGTAGTTTCGGTTTTGATTTACTTTTATTTTATTTGAAACGTCACTTAACCGAGAATATTCTTAGCCATAACAAATACAGCCGTTTGAAGATTATCAGCCATTATCTATTCTTTTTAGAGCTTTTTGTGTCAGAGTAATAAGGTAATTATTAGTTATTTTAATTAAAAAAAAAACATTGTATTACCTGATGACACTGTAATTTAGTCCTATTATAGGCGTAAGTGGCGAGGGCAGTGCCTTCAAATCCATATCGTATGTACGAAACGTATGTAATCCATCTCAAGTACACTGGTATCGCATCGAATGATACGAAAAATCCACTGAACAGTAAAAACGGCACTGACATTACTGGCGCCAGGAAAACGCCGTTCTGTAAATAAAAATATATTATAATATTGTTAATAGTAATAATGTGTAAGTTTTGTCAGTAATTATTAAATAATATTTATAATATATAAACTAAAATAAATCAAATAAATAAATCAGTTTTACACTGTATCCCACACACAGCAGGGTAGGCAGAGGGAACCTAGTGTTAAGATACTCCGTTCCCCACTTTCTGCCGAATTCTGGAGGCATTGTGTGTTGAGAGGTAGAACTCAACGCTGCGCTTTGCCTCGACACCAGAGCGAAGAAATGGAAATATACATTTAAATAAATATTTCATCTCTTCGAGTATGTATTTCTAATATACAGGGTGGAAGTGTCAGCGCTCCTTACACTGGAACAGCATATAGGATAAAATATTTCAAGCCCATAAATACCTAAAAAAATTAATCAAGATACCTCAACAGTTTAGACGTAGGTTTTTTTTTATTTCACGATGTTTATCCATGCCTGTATTTCGTGTGACGCAGATACTCATAGATACCAATAACGTAAACACATACTACTACAAAAATACTACTAAAGGTTAAGCAACTGTGAACTTTGCCGCCAATACCTACGACTCGATTTCGGAATGAGGTGATTGCGGCAGTTTCCCTTTGATAGGTTTATCTGCATGCGTCGTTCTTGAAAAATAGCGTTTTATTTTACAACGAGAATTTTATTATTTATTTTGTGTGAAAAAAACCACTTTTTCATTTTAAGATTTTTTTTAAAACTGTGGTTTCATTTAAAGTGGTGCTGACACTTTCACCTGTATAACAAACATATTGTTAAATTGACGTGATATAAGTTTGTTTTATTGTTTTCTTAAGCTTCACGATATTAACCCGCATATAGCCAAATAGGCACTGAGTGAATTTTCGAAATATTATATGCTAAACGGCGGAGCTCAATGCCGCGCGTTGTTTCGTTACCCTATGGTCTCTCATTCCTCTAAGTGGGAATGTAACCCACAACACCGTGCCACGAAGTCAACAGAGGGATATGTAAGCACTGTAAGTGGCGCACCTGCACGTTCATGGCGGCGCCCACCACCAGCCCCACACTCTGCGCCACGAAGGCGATGAGCAGGCACGACGACAGGAACATGGAGAAGCGGCTCCACTCCAGCGGCTGCGACGTCAGCAGGTACACTATCACCACGTAGATTACGCAGAATATTGCCTGTTTGTGTCAAATATACTTCTTATTTAGTGTTTAGAGTATAAGCTTTTACAAAGATTACTTTTGCCACACCTTCCGTGGCGAAACTAAACCCCGCTCTTTTGTTTTATTACTACGAGGTAATCGAAATAGTTCAATATCCCCAATGGGAAACGAACCCACAACTGCTGCCGTATATGCTGCAATTGCAATTAAATTGATTTTTTTACTAAATATGATTACAATTACCTGGAACGGTATATCGGACACGGTTATCGCCAAATAATACGATCGTAGCGAATACCATCTATTGAAATGTTCCTTTATTAACACCGGCATTTCTAGAGGGACTGAAAATAAAAAAAAACAATAATAAAAAAATAGAAATAAAGTAAGCAATGAAAATTATAGAAATATAAGTAAATAATTGTGGATTGATTTTAAAATATTTCTTCGAACACACAAGCACACATATATCTGTAGCTTCACTAAATGATAATTTTTAATATTTATTTAAAAACGTACATGAGCAAGAGGGAAGAACGAAGGGAAAAGGAGAAAAACAGGAATCGAACCTGCGCCTTTTGTTTATATATGATAGTTTTTTTATTAGTTTATGGTTAACAGTTAAAAAGATAATCAAAAAAACTACCATTATTTCGTATACGAACCCACACTTAATACAGAGCTATCGAAACACAAAAATATACATATACTCACAACTAAGTATAGTAATGGTCATAGACGTGTACATAAGGAACAGCATGTTGAAGAACAAAAATCCCAAATTCGATAGTACTTTGGAGCCATCGTCGCCTATGTCGTAATACAACGCTCCTATTAGAAAACCGACGAGAATGTGCGCGAAGAGACGCAGGTACATCAGAGTCTACAAATAAATAGAGAAAAATAATGTTATTTTTGTCAATAAATAAAAAAAAATTATGGCATTTTTTTTTCAAATATTATTTCAGTTTCACGCGGCTTCCCGCTTATAGCGCGTAAGACAGAGGGCACCTAGTGCCAGGTAGTGTTTGCATTACTTCTGGGACAGAGTACCCTCTTCCCTACCCACCCGGTGTCGCTGTAAAGGCCAATAGGGCTAACAGCATTAACCTCAAGTTCGAAAAAAAAAAAGGGCACCTAGTGTTAAGACACTTGGTTCCACACGCACCGCCCATATCTGAGACATTGTGTCGACAGGCGGAGCTCACTGTCGCGCTTTGTCTTGTTAACAGAGCGAGGAAGTGAAAATATTAAATATTTTATTTCCTCGACTAGGAATCGAACCCTGCGCCACGGTTTGCCCCGAAATGTTTATTTGCCATAAATTATATTTCCTCATTCACATAAACATTCTTCGATAATTGTTTTGTAATTTACAAAGTAATTAACAACCATTAGTATTTCAAACTACCTATGTAATATACGTGTTTAGGAATATAAATTTAATATAACGTGTTAATTCTGTCAACTAAATCCCACCTAGGTTCCCAGGTTCCCTCTGCCTAACCTCCCATGTGCGCAATACAACGTGAAGATAATAAAAAACATACGAAATTTAATCTTAAGGACAAAATCGATTTATTAATTTATTTTCTACGTATAGAGGACATAGAGAAATCCCACTCGACCTTTGTAGGTTCGATAAACTGGGGGAAATGTATTATTTAGTATTTTCTTTCCTAGCTCTGGTAACAAGACAAAGCGCGGCGTTGAGTTTTTCGCTCACTCAGTACTCAATATCTCTTAAGTTGGACGGAAAGTGGAGAATGAAGTACTTTACACTAGGTTCCCTCTGTAGGCTTAAAGGAACATAATGTTAAGACACTTGGGGTACAACAAGTTAGACTCTGTTTGTACGTAGGGTACAATACGGAGCTACAAAAAATATATGTAATTACACATTATAAGCAAATTTAGATATTCCAAATTATAAGAATATTTTTTTAACATCACGTTGTATCTCGCACATGGCAGTGTAGAGGTAGCCTGGGAACCTAGTGTTAAGACACTCCGCCACCATTAAGAAACTTCCGTACCCCACTTTCCATCGAACATAAAAGGATAAATATAATACATAAATTAAATCATTATCTAAGTAGACTCAAATTGTACAACGTCAACAAAAAAACTCGTTTGAACGTGTTTTCAACAAAAAAGCGAATTAATTCCAACTTGAGAAGGTAAAAAAACCTCTTTACGTCGTAAGTCAATTTTATTTATAACATTTATGAAATTTAATATAAAAATAAATGTATATATAATAATATTTTTATATTCTTCTTATTTTATTTCTTTGTATTTATAATTAATTGTAATTATAAATACTAGCAATTATTGAATCCATCGTGGCACAACTGCACTAGCGTGCGACTGTAAACACAACGGTTGTGGTGTCGATTCCCACTTGAGGGAACGCATTATTTATCAATATTTTCATTTGCTTTCCTTACATTTATTATAAATAAACAAACTAAATTAATATGTTCCGTAATACTCGCCGACGTACGTAATAATCCGACGACATATCATTTATCAAAATCTGTAGTTCAACAGTAACAAGTGAACAAAGGAACTTACATACATACGCGATAAAAACAAAACCCCCCGGGGGTTTTGGGTCCTGTCACATTTAATGGGATCAGAGAAGGAATTTTTATTCGGTTCAGTTTTACAGACATCGAGTGTAGATTGACGGAACTCAAGCCGCGCGTTATCTTATAATTATTTCGGAGACAATCATGACTATAGCCTCAATTACGAAACTAAATTTAAAGAATATGGATTGATATTTGCTACATTTTTCTCCACAAATCTAACAATAATAAGTTCTTTGATTTTCACGATTATTACACATTTTAAATAAAACTATTTTAACCGGATTAATCGCGTATATTTTGGTGGTGTACCCGTGGTCACGGGTAGACTGTCTACCCGTGACCACGGACTACTGCAAAGTGTACGAAACGTCGAGTTTCCAAAAATGTATAAAAATACAAAATATACGCGATTAATCCGGTTAAAATAGTTTTATTTAAAATCTAACAATATTAGAAATACTTACCCAGTCTCGTCTACTAAAAAGCAACGTTCGTTTCAAGACCACCCAAAACTGCGTTAATTCTGACGTAGCATAACGCCGCGGAGATCCGTCAGTGCCTAGTAAAGCCACTTCCACATTATCTGGCTTTTCGGTGTCTACTTGTACTACAAGAGCTTCACCTGGCAAAGTAATAAGAAAAATAATGTTATATTTTTTGTCAACATTTTAATACATTTATATAATAAGTTAAAATAATAGTATTAATTAAATTAAAGATTTTTGTGATAAGTTTGTTTTGTTAATTTATTATGTGAAAAATCTATGAATTCTTGTATATAAGCTTTTTTTAGCTCCACACTGTACCCCGTATATGGCTGAGTATGCTGAGGAAATCTAATGATAAACACTCCGTTCCCAGCTGTCCACTCAATTTTCGTGTTGAGTGGCGGAACTCAACGCCGCTCTTTGTGTAAAGCGAGGAATTTAAAATAACTCAAGCGGTGTCAAACCCACTACCGTCGTGTATACAGTTAGATGCTGAACCGCCACCCCGACGCCTATATATATATATTATATATACATTTACATTGTATGTATTTATTGCACGTTTTTATAAATAAAAAATATCATGATTGAGTTAAGAAAAATAAAGTACATTTGCCCGAAAATAGTAGAAAAAACAAGTAAATTCATACATATTTATTATATTTCAAACCTTAAAAACGGGCAAAGACCGACAAATCTTCAATATATCATTAATTTAGCTTACAACTTGAAAATCACTTGGGAGGTTTCTGACATCGGGTTCAAGGTACTACGGAACAATGTAAGGTTATTTCAAAATGACAAACTTGGAAATAAATACAGATCTCTTTGTCTTGTCTTGTATAAATTATCAATCTTTTTAATGTAAATAGATACATATATTGAATATAATTGTTAAAGTGTAGTAAAATAAAAAATTTAAAGGTTTATGACAAAAAAAAATAATGTGTAGGATTTTGAAAATTTAAATAAATCTTTATATCGGCATTTGCGAAGCTAAACAAAAAGGAAAAAAAATCTAAATAATATAAGTATTCTGTATTTCTATATGATACAGAAAGAAACTACATTACTTGTATTTTTAAACATTTTAAAGTGTTATTCTACACTTAGGAGAGAAAAATATTTATTTAGAAAACGTATAAAAAATTGTCCATAGCGGGACTCGAAACCGATACAGAGATGCTAAGAACATAAATAAATTGTAACGAGCGTATAAAAATTTCGACATAGCTTGATAAGAACGTATGGCTCAGTGGTCAGAGCGCCGAGTCGGTTTCCAGGAGGCCCGGATTCGAGTCCCGCTACGTTCAAATTTTTATACGTCTTCTAAATAAGTATTTAACATTACCTGTAACTTTCAAGATTTTGTAAAAAAACTATGACGCCTTAATTAGATATATAGTATATCTAATTAAGGCGTCAGTTATTATATTTAATTAAAACTAGTCGTGGCGCAGGGGCATAAAGTGCGACTATGAACGCAACTAGTTGTGGGTTTAATCCCAAATAATTATTTCAATTTATATTTCCATTTCTTCACTCTGGTGTCTTTTGCTCAGGCAAAGCGCGGCGCTGAGGTCCGCCACTCAACACACAATGCCTCCAAAATTTGGCGGAAAGTGGGGAACGGAATGTCTTAACATTACGTTAGGATTCTGCATACCCTGGTGCGGAATATAGCGTGAAGGTTTTTATATATGATTTTTTTTTATATAGGATTTTTTTTTATATTTTATCTAAGCTTTATAACGCCCGCTATCCGATCAGGGCGGGCACTCAAGAAAATTAAACATATAAATGTTAATTTCTTCGCTCTGGCACAGACTTCCGCCTCTCAGCACACAAAGCCTCCAAAATTTGGCGGACATTGGGGATGGAGTGTCTTAATAGGGAAAGGAGATTGGGAATGGAGTGTCTTAATAGGGGAAGGAGGGAGAGGATTTGTTCTTTAGATAAACTTTTAAATATTTTTTCTTTACAAATACGATATTTGCAGTTTAATAAAATAATCGCTGTTATTGTTTAAAAATTTATAATAACGTTGTTATAAATATGACGATACTACGTTTTTATGAAAGATAGACTAAACATTTAATATGATCTTTTTATTTTGCGAAATAAGAAATAAAAACCTACTGACTACTGACTGGTGTCATTCTATTCCAGACAGAAACATGACTGGGGAAACACAACGCCGCGCTATGCCTTTCAATAGAGCGAATAAATGAAAATATTAAATATTTTATTTGCTCAAGTGGGAATCCAACTCACTTGGCACGTTCATAGTCACACATTTGGGCCCTTGTGCCACAACTGGCCTCAAATATAATTGTATATTATTCCCGCGAGAAAGACTCGAACTCACTACCATAACTTTCCAATTGTCGTATTAACAGTACAAACAATGTACAAATACGATATTTTGATACAAACAGGAAATCATTTAAAACTTTGACCTTTGCTATCGCAAATTAACAGATAATAATATAATATTCGTGCTATGTTATATACAATTATATGTCACAATAGATAAATTACTGTTTCAATGTCTACAGTATTAATCTGTCAACATTTTTTTTTTATTAAATTATTGTTTCTTCCTCAATCATACAAAGATAGTCTGCGTCAAATTGACGCATACGCTTTAGTTTATCTTTTTGCGATTAGGACATCTCATTGGCGTATGTATCATATAAGACAAGTATCACCGATTTTGAAATACAACGTTTATGTTAGTCAAAATTACACATGACTATCTTTTACGTGATTTTTGAGATTTTAATTTATGGAGTATTTTTATTGGTTTTTGTCTTATTTTATACTTGGGGCCAGTCGTGGCGCAGCGGCACGAGGTGTGACTGCAAAACCGACTGGTTGTGGGTTCGATCCCCACTCGAGGAGTTGAAATATTTACTTAAATTTATATTTCCATTTCTTCGCTCTGGTGTCGAGGTTAAGCGCGGCGTTGAGTTCTGCCACTCAACACGCAATGCCTCCAGAATTCGGCAGAAAGTGGGGAACGGAGTGTCTTAACACTAGGTTCCCTCTGCCTACCCTGCTGTGTGCGGGATACAGCGTGAAGCTGATTTGATTTGATTTTTTTATACTTATTATCTTATATTATTTTTTATGCACATTAATACTTCACCATATGGACTATAGTGCATATATCATTATATGTGTACTACAGTACATGTGCAGTTTTGTTTTGAGTTCGATGTTTTGTTTTGACTGCTTACTTTTTCCCCTAAATCAAAACAATTTAAGACGTTCTACTTAGTATTTTCATAATGAAGTTAAGGGCCGAATGGACAGTAGACCAAATGAATTCTGAGACCTGTTAAGAACCTATTGTTAAGAAACTCCATTTCCATTGGGGCATTTCTGCATCGCACGTTCCGCCAAATTATCAGATCTTTGAATTAAAAACATTAAATATTTCATTCCCCGAGTGGGAATCGAACTAACAACCGTCGCGTTTAGCCGCACGCTTGTGCCCCTGCGCAATTACGGCCTCAGTTATAAACGTAAATCTAATTTAATTTGGAGATCAAACAATTTTTGTAGGAAAATATAATCTGTTAGTTGAACAGCTTTAAATAACATTAAAAAATGCTATGATTCAATAGGAATAGTTATTATAACATATACAAAAAATTAGTAAGGAATATAACCAAATAAATAAACGCTTGTTATAATCAATACAAATATGTTGTAAAACATATATATGTATATATTTTTCAGTAGCTTTGGCATCACACTTCAGCGTTAAAGGCAAAGAAAATCCAATTCCGAGACACTCTATTCTCCACTTTCACCGGTATTACAACATTTTAACATTATGAGTTGCGTAACTTAACCTACATACACAAATAAATAGTTATGAATTTACAGTTTATAATTGTCAAAATCATTTATTCCTATTCAGTAGTCAATATTACTTATTACTCATTTGTTTATTGCTTTTTATATTGACGTTAAAATCGACCTTTGTCACTGCATATCTCTAGAACATACATTATTGGATTAAAAATCAATTGTGTTATGACGACATTTGTAATGTATGAGAGAATTTTAACTGAAAGCAGAGGTCGCAGGTTCAATTCAATAATAATTTATGAGACAAATATTTACACTAATAATTTAATTGTGTGTAATAATTTAAGCATGTAGGTATGTTTGTCCTTTTTTTATTCATATCCTACGGCTCAAACGACTGGGCGGTTTTTGATAGATATATAAGCTGTCGTTGAGTTTATCAGTATCGTAGTAATGACATAGACTATATATATATATATATTTTAAAATGGCGCCCAAATAGCAAATGAAAAAAAAAGTCGAATTAATAACCTCCTTTTCTTACTGAGGTCGGAAAAAGGATAAATAAGGGGAGTTGTTTATTTCCTTTATCATAGCAACATTACAATCAAATGAAAGCAATTGAAAATAATTTGAAAGCAATTGAAAGCAATCTTAAAGAAGTCTCAAATAAAATTAAATATTATAAAAACAAAAAAAATCGATTTCTTAACGTATCTAATGTTAAAAATCGGAAGCGGGTAACGTTTTTAAAGAAACACGTTAAAAACACACATCGTCTATATGATTCTAAACTATTTTGAAAGAGATACTATGTAATTGCAATAAGTGATATGTATCACCTACTAACAATACTTCACACTAGTTTCCTTCCAACAGGGGCCGTCACTTACAAGCGAGTGCCCCCGAATGACACAATTCCACTGCTTTTATAGTTATTCTCCACCTAAATCTACCCTCTTTTACACGAGTACGCTAACACTAATAAGTTGCACAGAGAGATTTACCATAACTAAAGTTGTAAAAAAAGTATTTAGTTTAACTTGTTTTTTAAATGGCTTCATTTTTAAGAAAAGCGGATGTCCATACATTTCTACTTTCTGTTCATTATTTTTAAGCAGTCTGTTTTGTTTGTTTTTATTATAACAATTTTATTTCTTAGGTGTTGACGCACTTTAAAACTTCACACGTTGTAGTGTTGACAGTGAATTTATTTAAACAACGAAATCATGCGAATCAATTTATATATACTTTCTTTTCTATTCAACTTTTGGCTATCATCATCAAATAAGTTATACGTACATTCGTTATTTTTTTATATTTTTGCGTGTACAAAGATCTAGTTCAACAATATATAACTTTTTTAGCTTCACGCAGTATTCTCCCGCAATGAACATGGTAGGCAGAGAGAAACCCTAGTGTTAAGACACTCCGTTGCCCATTGGGCGCCGAATTTCGAGACGTTGCGGGTTGAGTAAGACCCACTCAACGCCGCCCTCTACCTAACAAGCTAGAACTGCTCTGCTGGAACACCGAAACACCGCGGCTTTTACAGCCACACGCTGTACCACTGCACCACGACGGCCTCAACTATTATTTACAAAATAAGTCAATCATATATGACTGTTCTATAGTAATATTATATTAAAATAAAAACAAACGGTATTCATGAAGGAAATATCCTACTACATTAATATGCAGAAACGCAAACGAAACAATCTCTATTGTTTTTACAATGGAACATTTATAGAAATACATACTATATACAAAATGGCTGATGTTTTTAAATTCTTTTATATTTATGTATTTATTAAACAAGATCATTTTGGCCCAGATAAATAATCTGTTTATATACGCGGTGGTTGTGGGTTCGATCTTTACTTAGGTAAATAATATCCTTACACCGCTAATATTATAAATATGAAATTTTATGACCAATATCCACCATATTGGTTCTACATCTTTCTGTTATAAATAAAACTTGATAGTATTATAGCTTATACATCAGAATATCACATAGCCTACGATTTACGTAAAGATTTTCTATAGTTTCTTTAAATATATCCGAATGAACCAAAAACAAAAACATTTTACAAAATAACTTACTTTTGCCTTTAGACATTTCATTGGCCGCATATTGTAAAATTCCATTTTGTATATTAGTACCATTGGTCCCGTTAGTCCCGTTAGGCACGTCCGCCATTTTGTCCTGTATTTGAGACGCATCGTTTTTATTCCAGTCGTTTTTCAATGATTTCTCCATGTCATTCTTATTGTTATATACTGCGAGTTTCGGTAGCGGCATTCCATTTCTGTAAATTAGAATTTAAAATAATATAACACTCTCCACTCTCCTAGTTTTAATGGTACCCATTTTCCGTCTACACAGGGCGTATTAAGAAGCGCCTAACGCACCATTTTGTCTTAAGTCAACGTGACTAGAAAAAAGATCTAACTGCGTCACGTAGGCGTTTATTTTTTTTTTCGTTATTGAAAAACAACGTAAAGGAAATAGATAATGATGAATTTCAATAACTAACAATTACAGATAAAATATAGGATGAGATAAAAATATATGATAAAGTGAAAAATATTTAACCTTCATAAATTATATCGTAATTAGAAGCAATAATTGCTTACTACAAATCCTTGCTACAAAATAATTATCACATTTTGTAGTCTGTGATAAAGTAATATAGATAGATATATGTACGTAAATAACAAGTTTGTGCGCCACGAAGGCATTCATTCATTCGTCATAATTCGTCATTCATAATTCGTCATTTATTTTTTTATTATTATTTTTTTTATGTTTAAAGAATAGAATATAAATGATCTTGCCCACTTATTAAAGAAAATGTCTAAATTATAAAACATCACAAAATTGATTACACAGTTTTTTTACAAAATATTTCAATAGTTATTAAAAAAAATAAACAAAAAAATAAACAATACATTTGATTCGGTGTCTTAATTATTATATGAATAAAATGTCTCATGTCTTAATGTCATGCTATTGTAGGTTAATCGTTAAACGTGAAATGGATTCAATTAAGACTGAGAAACCCATTTTACTATTATAATTTGTATAATTTTATAATGGTTGAGGAAAAATCAAACAACTATAATATGTTGTATTTTAGTTCCTTATAAATAACTTCAATAGAATAAGATATCCACCCATTTTTTTAAATCGTATAATCTTAATCTAAAAATTGGGCTAATATATATCAATTAGTTTTTTTTTATAAATTATCCGTTTCTAAAGAGAATCACTCGGAGGAAAAGATATATAAAATGTATGTTTCATTGTTTACAAAATTCCGTATTTTTTTTAAGTTTCACGCTACATCCTGCACATAGCAGGGTAGGCAGAGGAAACATTGTGACAATACATTCTGTTGCCATGTAACAGTTCCGTTTCCCATTTTTCACCGAACTGAAGTCCCGAGTGTACAGTCACTTACTTACACCTCTGCACAACAGCTACCCCTATTCCCTAGTTAGTTTTCAGAACTCAACACAAAATGTTTCCATATTTAATAAAAGAAGATGAAGACTAAAGAGTCCAAACACAAAATTTTCCCTTTCTGCTAAAAAACTAACAAAAAAGAATCCATTTACAAATAAATAATATATAAGCTATATAGCAGTCGTGGCGCAGCGGCACGAAGTGTGACTGTAAAACCGACTGGTTGTGGGTTCGATCCCCACTCGAGGAGATGAAATTTTTACTTAAATTTATAATTTCATTTCTTCGCTCTGGTGTCGAGGCTAAGCGCGGCGTTGAGTTCTGCCACTCAACACGCAATGTCTCCAGAATTCGGCAGAAAGTGGGGAACGGAGTGTCTTAACACTAGGTTCCCTCTGCCTACCCTGCTGTGTGCGGGATACAGCGTGAAGCTGATATAATAGCTACAAATAAACATACCTAATATCATTCTTCCCGTTTTCAATAGCTCGAACCAATTTGCCTGTATTGTCACCATATTCACCACAAGATACTTCTATTATGAAGGACGCTGGATTATGGTAGGAAGGACATTGTAAATTTAGACTGCCGAGCCATTCCACTGAAATAAAATAAAAAAGTTAAAATAAAAAATCAGCTTCACGCTGATTTCCGAACACAGCAGGGTAGACAGAGGGAACCTAGTGTTAAGAATATAAATTCCATACAGGATTTGAACCTACGACCATTTCTTATAAATACGAGTATACTTCATAAATATGATATATGTATGTATGTCACAGCAAGCCTTTGCAAAGGCGTCAATTATATAGCGCGGTACTAATTGTATCTTATTTGTTCCGTATAATTAATGATTAGATAACCGTCTAAAGGTCAATCGGTAGACCTAATGAATGTGTTGTAAACATTCATTAAAATAAAAAAAATGTGATGACATTTAAAAAAATGATACTTGAGACTTTTAAAAAAAACTAACTACTAGTTGCAGTTAAAAAAGTAACAACTTAAAAATGTTTTTGTTAAAGTTGAATGTCAACAATTAAAAGTTACTTTTGATGTAAAATTAGCATTGACATATGAAAAGGAGGAATGTGAAGGACATTTTGTTACTTTTCGGTTTTTAATGGTTCGTCATTATAAACCTGTAAGTATTGTTTGGATTCTTTTAAGCAAGACAAAAATCGACATATTATATGAGAATTTATATACAATCCACGTTCAAACTATCGATTTAGTTGACATGAGACCAGTCGTGGCGCAGGGGCACAAAGTGTAGGGCTATGGACAAGCGCTTCTTTTGACCCCCTGTAAAACCGACTGGTTGTGGGTTCGATCCCGACTCGAGGAGATCAAATATTTACTTAAATTTATATTTCCATTTTTTCGCTCTGGTGTAGAGGACAAGCGCGGCGTTGAGTTCTGCCACTGAACACGCAATTCCTCCTGAATTCGGCAGAAAGTGAAAGGAGAACGGAGTGTCTTAACACTAGGTTCCCTCTGCCTACCCTGCAGTGTGCGGGATACAGCGTGAAGCTGATTTATTTTAACAAGAAGACAATCTGGTTGATAACATAAATATCTATACACAAAATAAAAAAAATAAAATAATGATGAATGATAAAAAAAAAACAAAATAGTCATACCCAATCTTCCAGTACTGCCTTGATACACGCACTGTCCATCCGCCAGCGTATACAAATGATCAAACATTTCAAACAAACGAGCTGACGGCTGATGTATCGTGCAAATAATAGTTCTGCCACCCCTTGCCAAAGTTTTCAACAAGGATATACATTGGAAACAGGATGAGCTGTCTAAACCTGATGTGGGCTCATCAAAGAACATTATAGGAGGGTTATTAACTAGCTCCAGGGCTATGGACAAGCGCTTCTTTTGACCCCCTGAAAGGTTAGATGTCATTGTTTTATGGTGTTCCGATAGACCAAGGGTCTCTAGAATTTCTTGGATCTGTAAAAGAAAAAAAATGTTTTCTAATGAAGAAAGCTTGTGATATTTAAATAATTGATGGATTTGCATATTTAGATATTTTTAAAGAACCTTTTAAAATAAAATACATTTGTAAAATCATCCAAATTACAACAATTACTGATAAAAATATAAATATTTAGATATTTACAAATATAGTGTTAAAATTAGTTACTAATCAGAATGTAAACGATACAAGTAAAAGAATTAAATCATTGACACAGAACGTAAATTAAAGCGATGAACTTATCTCTTGACCTTAGATTTTTTTACGTCAACTTTTTTTATAAATTAAAAACAAAACAATAATTTATTTGTTGCAATTTATAACTAATTTCATAAAAAAAAATAATTAAAGTAAACTTTTACCTTTTGAAAAACATATAATACCATAATTGATAATATTAATAAGTAACTTGGTTCTCTTTTTCAGTCTATTTTGGAGATTTTGTTGGGTCTGACCATTTTATACTTTAAATCAATCAAACGTTTCAGTTGATATCATAATAATTTCTTTTAGCTACTTTACCAGAATCGTTAAGTAGCTTGAGCACTCCTGAGTAAACTATTTATATTATTAAAAAACATATCATTTTTATTGCAATATTTTTTGCGTAAAGTGTTTACTAACTTCTTATCTATTGAATTTAAGGGGATGTCCAAAGGGAATCTAATATTTAAAGCATTATTCTCCGGATAGGAATAGTTGAACTATAAAATTTAATGCTAACATACCACTTCTTCCTTATCAGCTCTTGTAGTAGCACTCGGTAATTTCAAAGCAGTAGCTACCGCCATGGCTTCTTCGACAGTCAAATTTCCATGCAATTGATTATCTTGCATGATATAACACGATAGCTTTCTAAAGCTAGACAGATTGCGCTCCATACCGTTTACTGTGATGCTGCCCTCCATTCCGGATGTCCTAGGAACAAAGGAAAAAAATGATGTTGAAGAAAAATTATTGTAAACCTAACCTAAAGTGACTAATATTTTTTTTTGTCTATTTGTATTATAGTTTTGCTTAGACCGCATATTTTGGAAGATGTGTACAAAGAATATTTGGACCATATATTTGAACATTGCCTGACGCTACATTTGACAATATGTCTTAATTTTGCTAGCATTCAATGAAAACTCGTATATTAAATAGTATTTCAAACGATGTATGTACACAAATCAATTGTGAATAGTAATAGTTTTTTCTATTTTTATTTCTGATGTATGCCTATATATTAAAAATAAAAATAGAACAGAAAGATATACTACCAGCCCTAAAGATTGCATATATCCAGCTTCACGCTTTATCCCGCATGTAGGCAAGGTAGACAGAGAGAAGACAGAAGTGTGAACACACTCCGCTCTAAACTTTCCGCCTTATTCTGGAGGCATTGTGTGTTGAGTGGTGTAACTCAACGCCGCGCTTTACCTCGACACCAGAGCGAAGAAATGGAAATATTAAACATTTCATTTACCCTAGCAGGAATTGAACCTATAACCTGTCGCTTTTACAAAACACGATTGTGGCCCTACGCAGCGAGCACATATTGCATGTATGCTTTGCGTAAATATTGCAAAACACAATACCGCACAAAGTTGACTAAGGAAACACGTGCATTACTAAATATAAACATTTCTTGGAGTAGGAATCGTTAGGACTGACAAGTGTATTTTATAAAAATTTGAACATAAAAAACTTATTCTCTATGAAGAGCTTCGCTTCACTAAATTAATATTAATTAATAATAGATTATAAGAAGGCATATGATTCAGTACCACACACTTGGCTTATTTATTTATTTATTAGGAAGCCAACGTTACATACTAAGACCACAATAATTTACAAACATTTTTAAATATTTTGATACAAAGTATGTCTCAATTATAGGCTAACTTTACATGTGTATTTAACTTGTTGCTCACATCTAAACTAATAAAAAAAAAATTAAAAATAACTTTTTAACCAAAAAAATACTAAAAACAACAGGCTTATAAACTTAATCTTATAATATAAACAAAATTTCAGTAATATAAAAAGAGAAAAAAAGTTAATATTTAAATTAAAAATAAAATAAAAAAAAAATTACTACTAAAAATGGCTAATCTTAAAAAAAAACAAAAACAATATAAAAAAAACCAAAATTTAAGTCCATTAAAAAAAGTTATCAAAATTGTAAGAAATATTTATAGATATATATGAGATTTGTTCGAGGTACACGTCTATGGATTCTTTACTAGGTGTATAAAATATCAAGTAGTCATTAAATATATCAAATTTGGATTTTTGTGCTAATTCATTACAAAGATTCACAGTCCTATTAAGTGGAGCATTTAGACCTAAATTTGTTTTAGCGAACCTCGTTTTGACATTTTGGGTACATAATCTTACATTCAATCTAGGGGCAAAAACATTAAGCTCACTTAAAATCTTTGGACAATCAAGGTTTCCAGATACTAATTTGTATAAAAAGCAAAGATCAGCTATATCTCTGCGATGTGATAGTTTTAACATATTGTAATGTTTTAATAAGTCGCCGTACTTCCGAAAATCATTACTGATATGATCTCTATAAGATAACATTTTTAAAAAATTTTTTTGAATTCGTTCTAATCTGTTTTTATGTGTTTCATAATATGGATTCCAGAGTGTTGAACAATATTCTAATTGACTCTTAATGAATGAATTAAATAAAATCATAATTGTACTGGACTTCTTAAAAGGCTTAGTAGATCGTATAATAAGTCCTAATGTGCTTAATGATTTACTCACTATATCATCGATGTGTGGAACAAAACTCAATTTAGCGTCTACTGTAATCCCCAAATCTCTAAATTTTTCAAAATAAGATATAAAACCTGGGTTATAAATAAGTACTTCGGTTGATTACTAGGCATAGCAAGTTTCAAGATCATATCTTACAAAAGAGCCTTGAGTGTTTGTCCTTATTGTATCATCTTTTTTGCAATTCAATTAATATTCTTATTCTGTCTATGAAATGCAGGAATTTTTTTACGCTTATTTTCATGCATTTAACTTCATGCTGTCTCCCGCACATAGCAGAGTAGGCAGAGGGAACCAAGCATTCTAGTGCTAGGACACTCCGTTCCCATTAAGGCACTTCCGTTCCCCATGCTAATAATTCTTAAATAATTAATTATTATTATTCTTTTTTTGTATTTAACGTGGTAATCAGAACCATCTTGTTTCACGATAAACAAAATCTTATAAATATTTTTGCAAAAGTAGTCAGTAGAAGAGTTTAACATGTTTAAATTTGTATCCGCTACTTAACTCACCTCCAGGTTTCGGCGGTAAATAGGAAACGGTAGTGTCTTGATAGAAACGGAGAAAGATTTAATTAAAGAAGGAACATTATAAAAATCTATTAACAAAATCTATTCACTATTAGTCCAAGCCTCATTCATACCTACGTACATACAAATTCTGACATATAAATAATGTATGAAATGAAGATAATTTTAGCATTATCGCAAATTAATTTACATCAAGGGCACGAAATCAAATCAACCTCCAATACCAAGTATAACGTAGGTGATAGTGTCAGAGTGTCAGAAATAATCAATAAATCTGTTTAAAATGTATTTACAGTACGGTAGACGAGTCGTGAACGCCTCGAAGTTAACTTCTATCTTCCCGAATGTGCAAAACTTCAGAAAGCCTAACTTCATTCAGGGTGACCACGATATGTCGACCATACTGTATTACTTTATCTATTTTTTTTCATCTTCGAACTATATCACGCTAGGAAGGTAGTTAGAAAGGACCTAATGCTGTTCCTCACTTTTCGACCGAATTAGTGACATTACGTGTTAGGTGGCTTTATCCTACCAGATCAGGGAGGTGAATCATGAAAAATATAAATTTTCCTGACAGGGAATCGAACACACAACTATTGTGTGGAGGTCCTAATGCTCAAACGTGGTCCAAATTATCTTATGTTAGCGTATAAGTTATAAAAACTCAGATAAAATAAAGATAACATTTTGAGAATTATTATGTATTGTGATGCCAGCCAAAAAAAAACATTAAGAGTTAACTACTGAATACACCGAACACAAGCCAAAAAAATAATATACGACTCCCGAAATATCGTAATTAGTTATAAAAATTATGGCCGCTTTTATCGCAAAAAACGCGTGTTTCGACACTAAAATGAGAATCAAAATTAATAGGGTACTTTCGGTTGACCTAGAATTATGAAATTTGGCAGCTGGCATCTATTTACAGGTCGAACTTGTTCAGGATAAATCTGAAAACTATACATTTGTGGTCAAATCCTAAAACTCTTGTCCGGTTTTTTCAGTTCATTCAACAAATCAAAAGCACTTTAAGTCTTTTTGAATAAAGAATATATATTTTTTTATAGTTGCCCGCTGTACATCGCATAGCTGCAACAGGATAGGCAGAGGGAACATAGTTAAGAGACTCCGTTACCCACGCATCGCCAATTTTTCGGGACATGGCGTAACTTAAAGCCGCCGTCGATGTTACCAGAGCGACGGAAAAAATCTATTAATACCACCGAGTGTCCCCAACGCTGATCAGACGGTGTGCCACTGCGCCACTACGGCCTTAATTTTTATAATACCAAATATAAATATACCAACAGTAAATGCACCTATTGGTAACAACATAATAATTATCTTATCCGTTGTTCGTAGATTGCCAAATATGATTTTAATCGCCGAACAAACTAAATACACACTAACGATCGTAGTTGATTATTTAAATCAGTTTTATTTTATAGCGTTACCCAATATCTGCGCATGGATTGGCTGGAGGATATGCTTTATTTTTTGTAATGGTGCATAATAAAATGGTAAATATTGATTAAAATGTCTATTTGTATAAATAAACGAATTTTCCTTTGTTTTGATATTCTTAAGATTGGTTGAGTTATTTTTTAAGCAACTAAAAAATTTTATGAAGAGACTATACTCTTATTTCTAGAAGGGACCCAGGGGAGAGTCGGGGGGTTTACAATTTGTAAACGGAGATACGCGAAATTTATCTGTTTTCTATAGTGAAATGTTGAATCAATGTATGCACATTGACTTTGGATGAAATCCCTTTTTTGACATACCAACTTAGTTTTTCGACGTCCACTCACAACGCAATTATTAAATTAACCAATCAATTCACACTTTTTTCCTAAAACTAATAATTCGTAGCTGCAACTCAATCGCAACACAAAAAAATTTGGGAACCTCTGGTCTACACTATTAAAAACGTTACGTGTTAAATGGCAGAACTCAACGCAACTTTAGTATGTCATGGCGTGGAAAACAGTTTATTCCCTTGAGTGGGGACGGAACCTATAACCATCTCGTTTAGAGTAAGGCGCTCTTCTATTTCGCGGAACGAGGAACCATTGACCCTCTAGATATAAAACCCAACCAAAATGAGGATAAAAAATCCTTTTGCAGTACCTACTGTCTATTTACAATAATAAAATAAGGAAACTTGTCTGACAAGAAATATTTTAATTGAGATCATTAAGAAAATTCTCTTCGAATAAACGTTATTTAATTGTCAAGGCCTTAAGTTAGCGAGGTGAAGTGACTTACCTTGCACTTAATTTTTTTTTTTTTGGTAACTTGTTGATATTTATTAAGTACAGTATAAATGGAACAGTTTTAAATACCTAAATATGTCATAAAAGTGATTTAATTTATGAACAATTCGAGGATTTTAATGAGCAATTGAGGCCGCCGTGCCGCAGTAGCACAAACGAGTCTTTAAATGCGACGGTTGTGAGTACTATTCCCACTAAGGGTAAAAAAATATTTCTTATTTACATTTTCATTTCATCTCTATTGTAATAAGACAAAGCGCGCAATCTGCCTATCCTGCTATATGCGGGATATAGCGTGAAGCTAAAAGAAAATCGAGGATAAATGTACGAAACGCTAAGAAATAGAAATAGAAAAAAATAGAGATTAAATTTACTAACATTTTCCTTTTACGGTTTTACACATATACATAGTGTGATTTCAACCTGTGTTTTTTTTTTCAATTATAGGCACTACTTTTTTATCTGTCTGTCTGTCCTTCCGTTTGTCCGGCCTCTGTAATTTTAACATAACTGTTAACTAGTATTGCAGTCATGGTTTTGCCCGTGTAGACAACACAGTTCTGGCTATATAGCTATTTCCTATTTTACTAAAAAAAAATATTTTATAACATCAAAAATTTGTGAGTATCGAACTCACAAATTTTCCATATAATTTACCTTTTACCATAAAACACAAATTGATAATACTATAATAATCCCAGTAAGGTTATTTACTGGGATTCAAAATAGACACAAATTATATTTCAACATATTTAATGCAACATTGACAAACGCCAACTCGTACCGCACATTTAAATGATTACGCGAGTACGGAGAACGTTCGATTTTAAAAATAATATTAATTTTTAATATTGTTTTGTTTTTTAGCTTCACGCTGTATCCCGCACACGGCAGTGGCATAAGCATAGGGAACCTGGGAACCTAGAGTCAGCACATATTCGTTTTTCGCCTGAGCAGTATAATGGTAACAATATATATCGGAAGTATGTTCAGTAGCGATAGCAGATAGGAGATGGATGTGGAAAGATGTATTGCTGTAGGTAACAGGGTTAACGGAGCCTCAGCTGCATTGATGAGACGGCGAAACGTCAGCACAGCTGCGCGTTTAGCCGTACACAATGCAGTGTTGGTACCGACGCTTTTATACGACAGCGAAACGTGGGTATTACAGAAGAAGAATGAAAGAAAGATGAATGCGATCTGTTCGTAGGATATGCGGATTCAGCTTAGATCGAATCCGCAATAAAGAGATACACAGAATGGCAGGTACTAACGAGGATGTCACGGTGAGAATGAAGAAGAACGTGCTCAGCTGGTTTGGGCACGTCGAACGAATGAGTGATGAAAGAATGGCAAAAAAGATTTATGATGGAAAAGTGAGTGGTAAGAGAGATAGGGGGAGACCTCGGTTGACCTTCGAAAACACAGTATCAAAGATATTGGAGGAAGGTCACGTAAAAAGCATGAGGACCCCCCGGAGGGCATGTATGAAGAGGTTGATGACAGTGGACGAGGCGAAAGAGGTATGTAGAGACCGTAGCACTATAATGGCCTCTAAGTATAATGGCCTCTACAGCGTCACCGGGCTTTGGGAAGTCGAATTAGAAGCTATTATAATTATAATCTTTGCTTGGTAAGAGTGTCAAGTCACTCCGTTCCCATTAAGACTTGCCACTGTCCGCCGAATTCTGAGGCCGCCGAATTCATTGAGTGTGTGTGGTGGAACTCTACATGATATATTTTTAAAATTTATATTTGTTAAAACCAGTCGTGGCCCAGGGGCACAAAGTGTGACTGTAAAACCGACTGGTTGTGGGTTCGATCCCCACTCGAGGAGATGAAATATTTACTTAAATTTATATTTTCATTTTTTCGCCCTGGTGTCGAAGACAAACGCGGCGTTGAGTTCTGCCACTTAACACGCAATGCCTCCAGATTCGGCAGAAAGTGGGGAACGGAGTGTCTTAACACTAGGTTCCCTCTGCCTACCCTGCAGTGTGCGGGATACAGCGTGAAACTGATTTTATTTTTTTTATATATATATAACAGTCCAGTAAATTCAGTAAAGTGAAGTATAGTTTTCGTTTAAAGACAAAGGAGTTCCCACGCATTAAAATACAGACTGTGTTTTGATTGACAATAGCCAACAATTTTAATGTATTATACCTAATCAAAATGAAACTTGCTTAGTGTAGGTACGTACAATGACCACAAAAATATTCTCGAAGTTTTATCGTTAATTGGTCTCAGCTTACAAAAAAATTATGATATATGATTCACTTTATGTTTATGAAATACAATGAAATTGTTTATATTTGAAAAAATATATATATTTATATGGTTTTTGAACTTACGACTATATGCTTTTTATTTTTTTTCGCTTCACGGGATACAGTCCCATAAGGTAGGCAGCGAGAGCCTAATTTTAAGACACTCCGTTTCCCACTATCCGAAGCATTGCTTGCTAAGTGGCGGGACTCAAGGCCACGTTTGACCTTGTTACCAAAGCGAGGACATCAACATAATAAATAATTCATTTCCCCGTGCCGAAATTGAACCCACAATCGTCGCATTCAGTCACACGCTTGTACCATTCCGTCGGAACGGCCCGACTCAAGCTTTCTTGGCTACATATATGTAACTTACGCACAACTGCTAATAATTGATCATTGAAACAGCATGGCATCATAAAGTCCACACAAACGAACTATTATGTAATACATTGGAAAAATGAAAATAATGGAATACCTCCACTGAGATCTAACGCACTACCATCGTTTTTAGTATCAACTGCGCCACGATAGCCTCTTTTTTACTATTAATAATAAATAGATATTATTATTTTATAATTTTAAAATATATCACAAGTAACAGCCAAATGCCAGCAGTAAATCAGGAAATACATATAATTACGCAAATTATTTATATATACTGGCGTGTCATACCTACACCTCATTTACATCGTATAAGTAATATACTTGAAAATATTACTCAACAAAAATCTATTTACACTTACTAATTTACTATATTATTTACATAGACTACAAAAAATGTTTTTTTTATACTTCACGCTGGATCCCGCTCGTGGCGTGGCGTTTCCATTAAAACACGTCAGTTTCCTACTTTTTGCCGAATTCTGAAGGATAAGTGGCGGAGCTAAACGCCGCGCTTTGCCTGGGTACCAACGAACGAGGCAATGAAAATATTAAATTGTTCATTTCCATGGGTGGGAATCGGCCTCTGCGACGACTGGCCTCATAAAATAAAAATAACTTTTTTTTTTGGTGTAGTGTTTAGTTCTCTGAATAATACCGGTTCGATTCCCAAAAGATCTTTCTGCATATGTATAAGAAGATGCATGAAAAGCAAAGTGCAATATTAGTTTTAACGGCCATTCCACCTTTTATAAACTTCTAATTAATATTATTTGGAGCTCTTTACACACACACATATTATGTGGTATAATGGCAGGATAAGTACATTCCATTCTCCGATTCCAGCATGAAGACCGTTACCAGAGAGCTGGAATCGAACTGACAACCAACGCATTTACCGATGTCGCGTTCCACTGCGCCACAGTCGCCTACATATAAGACATCATCCACTTATCTTTATATTAGCAGTTAGACACCTAGTAGTTTGTCTAATTACTACTCTGCAAAGTGGTCGTCTAACAAAGAAATTGTCTCCAATTATTGCGCAGCGTATAGAGCTAGGTATTTAGACTTTGAACTGTATATATTTTTATATGATGAGTAATATGATAGACAATGCTGATAACAAGCAAAATGTATAATAAGGAAAGTCATAGTGTGTAATTGTTTATATATTATAAAATTTCTATTTTGTTAATATTAAATATAAAATTGTGTTTTCGATATATACACAAACTTATGTATAGATCTTTTTTTAGCTTCACGCTGTATCCCGCATTTTGCAAGGAAAGCAGAGGGTATTTAGTGTTTAAACACACCGTTTCTCGAACGAGTCTGTGTGTGGAGGGGCGGAATTTAACGTTTTTTTTTTTCATCACAATAGCAAAAAAATTAAAGTCGTCGTGTCTAATCACACGCTTATGTCACTGCGCCACGAAGGTCTCTAAATTATGTAAAGATAAGTTTGCCTATTTAGGAATTTTTTGCCTATTTTTTTTTCAAATGTAGATAATAAAAAACAAGTGTATATTTTAATGCCAATAAATTGTCACTCACAGGGCAATCACTGTTACAAAAAACTGATCTATTAATCGGAATTTGAACTGACGATCTTCTGCAAACAAGCAACACATCTGTACTATCCGTACCTATATTATAAATTCGAAAGTAACTCTGTCTGTCTGTCTGTCTTTTACGCAATAAGGGCCCAGGGACAATTTGTATGTTGTTTTAAGAAAACGTCACCCAAAATGAGCTTGCTAACGTATACGTTGCGTGCGCCGACTCAACCTTATGAGACACATAAAAACAATGTTTTACAAAAATATTGTCTAAAAAATATTGTTTAAATAATATTTAAAAAAGTCCGCGATACATATACCATATTTATCTCTGAAGATTGAGCAAAAGTAACCATTTTAATTAATTTACTTTATATTTATCGGGTTTGTGTTGTATGTGTTTTCTATAATTTGATATTGATCCTTATAAAAATGAATATAATAGTCACTTTTAGCATTTCATCTAGATTGAAATTATAGCTTACTGTATAACATTTTAATAAATAATTAAGGAGATGTCACTGATTCGGAATGACCTAGCCTACGAGCGGCATAGTATGATCGACGCGAACGGGCAGACTTTGACGGTTTTGTAAATTTTCATACATTTTCGAACTACTGTTAATTTTTATGTAGTATTTACTGTTTATAATTAATTTATACTTTTCTTTGGTTCTTCGCTTATTCGAGTAGTAGATTAGTTAGATTTTCATTAATTTCTCACAAAACCTATCATATTTAATGTAGAAAGGACTTTAGTTATTTTATACAGTATCTATGTACGTGCGCAAGGAAAACGTGTAATAAGATTTTTCCCGGGTAAATTCAGTTATTCTGGACATTAGCTCGGGGAAATAGAAAGACAGACAGACAGACAGAGACAAAAAATATAAAATTATTTTTTATTGTATTTGAGTATTATGTAAATAAACACATGCACTTGCAAAAACATAGCACAACATATTTAATTTTATTTCTTTTAAATATTTATTTTACTTTGATAATATTAATAATGTAATGTAATGTTTTGTTTAGTTTTTTTTATTAAAATTTTACTTTGGTTACGATTACTTATATTTTTCATTTAAATTAGTTACATATTTTCAAAAAAAAAATCATAAATATATATAATAAGCATTCGTATAGCTTAAGCGGGCGAAGCCGCGTCCGGGTCCGCTAGTAACATTATAAAACTCAACAGTTTGCTTGGTTGAACGCGCTAATCTCACAAACTACAGGTTCGAATTAAAAAAAATTGTGTATTTATTGGGGAAGGCTATATTAAATCACGCTCGAGAGTTGCACACTTAACAATTTCCATTTGACTACAGAAGCAAATCCACGCGCAAAATAGTATCTTATACAACTCCAGTAATCTATATATATAAAAGGACTTGTGCTGACTGACTGAGGTAAGACGCACGCAGAGCCGTAACCGCTGATGGTAGAAACGTGAAACTTGGGCAGATGTTTATTTTCATATTCTGGACATCCACTAAGAAGGGAATTTCAAAAATTTTAACCCTAAAGGGATGAAATAGGGGTTGAAAGTTTGTATGGAAAAAAAATTTAATCTGTACCGATTTTTATAAAATTTGAAATTCAGACTCTTAAAAATATTTCATTGAACACGTGTTTCATGGTTTTTAAGAATTCACCCCCTAAGGGTTCAAATAAGGGGTTGAAAGTTTATATGGAAAAATCTTTAAATTGCCACCGATTTTTATAAAAATTTAAATTTAGACTGTTAAAAATATTTTATTGAGCACGTGTTTCGTTGTTTTTTTAGAATTCACTCGTAATAAGCGGGCGAAGCCGCGCGCGCCCTCTAGTATAGTATATAGTAACTACTATACTATAGTGGTAATATAGTAGTCGTCGGTGGTTTACGCAAGCCCTGCATGTCGATACATTGCAAACCTCCGGTGTGCTAGTTAACTGACGACGTACGTAATTTATTGACATTAGTCTACGTTTTTTTTTCTATATTTCATATCGCCTATCCCTTCACTTGTTCGTCGATTTCCTGTAAGTGACGGTCCGCTTATATTTATCCTTTTAATTTAATATTATATATTGGGGCCAGTCGTAGTGCAGGGGCACAAGGGTGTGACTGTAAGCGCGACAGGTTGTGGGTTCGACTCTCACTCGGGGAAATTAAATATTTAATATTTTAATTTCTTCAACTCGAGGTTGTTGTGCAAGTTAAGGTCGAGGTGTTGAGTTGTCGAAGCAAAGCGCAACGTTGAGTTCTGCCACTCAAGGCGCAATGCCTCCAGAATTCGACGGAAAGAGGGAAGTAGAGTATCTTAGCACCCTAGTGCTCTCTCTGCCTACCCTGCTATGTGCGGGATACAGCATGAAGCTGAAACTGTTATATATTACTTAAATCAATTAAAGTATAAAGACACTCCTTTCTTCACTTGCCATCAATTTTAGCAATTCAAATTTAGCATGAACAAAAAGCTAAGAAAGAAATAATATCATTAAATTCTTCCGCCTATTTCTATTATATACTTTTTTTCTATAGATATTCAAAAGAAAAAAATATATAGAGAAAAAAACATAAAAGTTTAATATCGAATTAAATATTCTTGAATCTTCTCTAACCAAGTTACCAATATTTTTATGTTACACATTGCTCTACGCACTGTGTAATTGATCTGACCCATTTGCTGCTGATAACGGAGTTCCGGTTGCCAATAATTCTGACATACATAGTAGAAGCATATGCTTTTTTTACTATATATTATAAATTTGAACTTCCAGTAGCGACTTTGACTACTAAGCCGGTCGCAGGTTCAATACACTTGAGAAATAAACTTTTCATAAATATATTTATTTATTTTTCTGTTCTTTTGAGGTAGATTGCCGTTTGTAAAGGGTACAAAATAATATATTAATATATCTAGAAAATATATTTCATTACTTTTCAATTACTAATTTAATTTTAAAGTGTAAATATTGTTAGCCTTTGCCGTAGAAATACAGGATACTACACAGTAACAAACAAATCTATATTCAGGTAGCCGTGAGATCAATGGTAAACTAACCATAAAGGGTTACTTTACATGTACGATTAAAGGAGGTAATAAATTTTATAAAAATAAACATGGAAGACGCTTACAGCACTGTAAGTAATTATATACATTTATGTATAAAGATGTCTATACAACTTATATGTAACCCTTTCAGATTTATTAGAAATCGAATATCATAAATGGCTCATTTAAGTTTGAGAAACTTTGTGTTTTTTGATTACATTTTGTCTCAACCCCAAATAATTAGATTAGTAATAGTAGTATTAGTAACATTATTTACAAGAAAATAATAAAAAAAAACATATATCTATCTATAAATAAAGCAGAAAACGTCGCCTTTCCATTTTATAAACCGGAAAAAAATTATTATTATCCATATTTATAAAAATAAACTACTTTTATAATAATAGATATAATATATACTTAGAGTAAATTAGAATAGTTATTGGAAATAAAACAATTCCTTTTATTAACAACAAACATATTATATATTTAATATGCTAACATAATTTACAACGGCGTTTTAAAATAATTGCTTTTCTTTTAAAATAAAAAATAGCTATATAATAAGTACAAAGGCCGATATAGAAAAACTAACTAACCTTCTTAAAACAACGTATAAGAGTATATATAACGTAATATTATTTATAAGTAGGTATTAATGTTAATGAGTTTTTTACAATAACGAATAATTTTACGTTTAAATCTATTCTATATTTATTTAAATTTATATTTCAATTTCTTCGCTCTGGTGTCAAGGCAAAGCGCGGCGTTGGGCTCCACCACCCAACACGCAATGCCTACAGAATTCACCAAAAAGTGGGCAACGGAGTGTCATTAACACTAGGTCCCCTCCCTCTGCCTGACCTGCGGTGCGTGGGATACAGCGTGAAGCTGATATTTTTTTAAATCTATCTTAAACATATTTTTTATTGCTCAGGCCGATCAGTTTAAGCAAATTAGTATTGAAATTGTTCCCTAGTTATAACACAACTATCTATATATATATATATATATATATATATATATATATATATATATATATATATATATATATAACTCTTCCGTTAGTGATTAAGTAACAGACAAATCATACCTAGACAAAATTATTGAAATTAGGAAGTTGAAGTTTGACTTTAGATAGATTAGGGAGTGTAACTGAGTAATATGAAACGATTTCTAGAAACTGTAACGAGATCGAGAGAAACTAGGATTTTCCAATTTACGTTTCAAAGTCCACGCTAACAAACTTGTATAAATATAAAAAATTTACATTACTGACTGACAGAAACCCACAGCTAAAAAAAGTTGGGAACCATGGATTTCTCGTAGTTCCTATTGGAAAAACGATTACGATTCGTAATATTTAAAAGTTAAAATTTACCGTAATATTAAAAAATTATTATAAAATTTACCTTTCAATCTTTATTTCGAATTAGTTATTATAAACGTTATTATAAACGTTAACGTTGTCAAAATGCGTACTGCTGCAGAAGAAACTGAACCATTTTTTTTTGCGCTTGGTCGACTAGTTATGGAAATAATCATAATATTAATTAATTCCCCTAAGTGAGGATCGACCCTACAACCACCGCGCTTACAGTCAGACGTTTCGCCACTGCGCCACGATGAGTTCAACGGCGCTAAACATTACCTCATTCCTTAAACCACTTAAGTTAAAGTAGAAAAATGAAAGTATGTCAGAGTAGGTATAAGGAACGTCTCAGAATATATTCAACCTCCAATTGCTAGGTAAAGGTAATTTAAGAAGATCTTCACTATATAAAGAGAAAGTTGCAGAAATCATGTCACAACAAAACGACAAAGTGAAAACATAAGTTTTCTATAGTCAACCACTAACGTAATGTTACACTCGAAGCGTGACCACCAATTTTACCATAGCAACACTTTATGATAAAAAAATTATCATATAGTTTTATATTGATTATAGTTATATATTAATTATCTATCTATATATATAAAAGGACATGTACCTGACTGACTGAGATAAGACGCACGCACAGCCGTAACCGCTGTGCGTAGAAACGTGAAATTTGGACAGATTTTTATTTTCAAAATCTGGACATCCACTAAGAAGGGATTTTGAAAAATTTTAACTCTAAAGGGATGAAATAGGAGTTGAAAGTTCGTATGGAATTTTTTTTAAATTCGCACCGATTTTTATAAAATTTGAAATTTAGACTCTTAAAAACATTTCATTGAATACGTGTTTCATGGTTTTTTAGAATTCACCCCCTAAGGGTTCAAATAAGGGGTTAAAAGTTTATATAGTAAAATCTTTAGATCGCCACCGATTTTAATAAAAAATTTAATTCAAACTGTTAATAATATTTTATTGGACACGTGTTTCGTGGTTTTTTAGTATTCACCCCTAAGGGAGCTAATAAGCGGGCGAAGCTGCGCGCACCCACTAGTGTATAGATAAAAAAATTAAAAATATCTGTTTGTATTTTAGTAGCGTGTAAATAACTATATCCATTTGAAAAACACAGTTATTTTGTAATCAAAAGCGGACACTTCAGTTTTATTTATGTATACATAAGAATATATAAATATTTTATTGTGAATAGGAATTTTTTTCTATTATATATACATCATATAATATATTATATCGTTCAATGAAAGTCCCATAAAAAGTCGATGCAGCTGTTCCAAAGATGAGCCCGGACAAACAGACATACAGACGGATAGATAAAAAAATTAAAAATATCTGTTTGTATTTTAGTAGCGTGTAAATAACTATATCCATTTAAAAAAACACAATTATTTTACACTTCAATTTTATTTATATGTATATGAATAGTTAAGCCTTAAACTTTGTCCTCGCATTTATAACGCAGTTTCCGGTTACTACATAAATATATTTTAACTTAAAATTTTACTTAATAAAATTTCATATTGAAAAAAAAATAAAAATTCTGATCTGATTTTTCTTTGGCAAACTAAAAATCAGATCGAAATATACATTAATAATTTAATTTCATTTTTTTTAGCTTTATACTGATCTCTTACATATAGCAGGGTAGGTAGAGGGAAAGTGAGAAAATAGTTGTAAGATACTACGTTTTCAATTCAGGCACTTCCGTTCTCAAATCTCCGCCGAATCCTTGAGGCATTACGTGTGTTACCAAAGCGAGGAAATGAAAATATTAAATATTTCATTCCCCCGAGTGGGTTTAGAACCCACAACCGTCGCGTTTACAGTCGCACGCTTGCGCCACTTGAATTCTCGCTCTGGTAACGAGGCAAAGCGCCGCGTTGAGTTGCGCCACTCAAGATGCAATGCCTCCAGAATTCGGAACGGAAGTGTCTTAATGGTAAAAAACTGTTTCAACACAAGGTTCCTAGGTTACCTCCGCATACCATGCATACAGCGTTAAGCTAAAAAAATAAAATAATTATTTAATCAACCAGGTCAGAAAAACTTCACCACATGACACTCAGACAACTTAAACAACAACTTTAACTGCAAATAAAACAAATGGTGTGTATAAAACAAGCGTTGTACAAAATCATAAACTTACTTGTATCCGGTAAGAATGTTGAGCAGTGTTGATTTTCCGGCGCCGGAAGGCCCCATTATGGCGGTCAGCTCGCCAGAACGAAGCCTTCCCGACACTGACTTCAAGATTGTCTTCACATCTGGAATAAAAAGAAATAAGATTGTTTTTTTCCACACACTATTCAATAGTTAGTTACTTATCGGATCTTATAGATTTAATATTAACATCCACAATTCACCGTTTTCATAGGCATAGCGCGGGTTGGATTCCTTCCCTCTATATGCAATGTATCATAGAAAATTAAGAAATTAATTGTCTTATCACTAGGTTAATCAAATCTAGGGAAAAAAACGACATTTAATATTAAACCAAATTTAGTTAAGTACGTTCAATATGAGGCGATCATGGCCCAATGGCACAAGGGTGTGACTGTAACGCGACGGCTGTGGGTTCGATCCCCACTCGAGGAAAAGAAATACTTATTTAAATTTATATTTCAGTTTCTTCGCTCTGGTGTCGATGCAAAGAGCGGCGTTGAGTTCCGACACTCAACACGCCATGCCTCCAAAATTCGGCGAAAAGTAGGGAACGGAGTGTCTTAACACTAGGTTCCCTACCTGCCCTACTGCGTGCGGGATACAGCGCAAAGCTGACGTTCAATATGAAATGCTTACAGTATCTATTGGAGAAAGAAAAACTATCAATTCTTTATGGCACACGGGTTTGTATTTTAAGGGCATACAGAACAATCATGTACATTTTGTAATTTAGGCGTGTTTATCGTACCATTTCGCAATTTCAACATTAACCTAGTCTTACAAATGTATTTTGAATAATGATCTAAATTAACCTGTAAATACATCATTCTTATCTTCATTTTCTACTAAAATAGACTACGGAAACGAGATGACGAAATCCAACGCCTTATTTATTCAAACAAAAATGTATAAAAAAAACTAAAAAGATACGTCCATGTCTGTGACGATAATAAAGTACATAAATGACATTTCAATAGATAGGTCAAGAGTACCTAAAGATCACTTCCTTAAGTTGTTCTTTATTTAGAAACAATTCGTGCATGGATATAGTGGTCTGTGTCCACCCCAGAATATTATTGTGCCCCAACCCAAGGAAATTTACTAACAAAAAATTTGCCCAGAAAAATAATAAAAAAATAAAATATACACGCACATATCTGCCACTTTACCTAAAGACAAAATTCGTTAGAAATCCATAAATTCACCGTGCAGGTAACTGCATAGAGAGGATGGATGATTCTTGGGAACTAAAATAAATTGCCTTAAACTTAAGCCAAAACACGAAAACAACTATAAAAATTACAATTACGAAAATTACAACAATCACCAGATCCTACTCAAGCTGCTTTCGAAATACATATCTGATATGAACTGATGAGTAAGAAAGTTACTCTTGTCTAAAACAAGAATGGAATCTACGAACATCGCCTTCAATAAGACACATTCCAATGTCATTATACGTACGCAATATACATGTACTTTGGTCATTTAAGAAGATAATGTCATGATAAAACTATTTCTACATATAGTGGTAAACGGGCTTACTAACCATATCTGTGTTATCAAAGAAATTAAATCTATAATTTGACTTTATATAAAGATAAAAGATAACACCCGCTCATTACTAAATACAGAAAATTATTTCCACGATATAGATAACATAAAGTATTGATTGTATGTAATTTCATTGTCATCGGAACTGAAGTGGTAATCCAAATTTCAGATCAATCGGACATTAAGAAGTGGGTCATTGAGCTTGCAAGATTTCACAATATACACTAACACACATACCAACACATCAAGTCAAATAAAAGCTTTTAAAAAATGTTTTACTTTAACGTTGACGATGTTTCCTGTTTTATCCCGCATAAAGAAGCAAGAACCTATTTTTATGCTTTTGATTCAAATTTGCGTTTTATTTGGCAGAACTCAACGCCGCGCTTGGTCTGGCTAAGCCTTGGCACGATAGATTATTCTCCACAGTAGAAATTGAACTCCTAAGTATTGTGTCTACAGTTAAATACCCCCTGCTATACGATGGCCTCAATTACCATATTCAACAAAGTAAAAAAAAACTCCAATTTAAAAATTTAAGCGAGTAAAATGTATTTAAAATTAAAATTAATATTTCACAACGACCAGCGAGTGTTAACGAAACATTACACATTAAAATAACACTCAATGTAATTTTTTTTATAGCTTTATGATGTATCCCGCACACAGCAGGGTAGACAAAGGGAATCTAGTGTAACGACCTCTTTTCACCATTTCCCGCCGAGTTCTAGACGTTACGTACGTTCTAGTCGTTGCGTGTTGAGTGGTGGAACTCAACGCCGCGCTTTGGAGTCGGGCACCAGAACGAGAAAATGAAAGTATTAAAATTAATTTCCTCGAGTGGGAATCGAACCCACAACCTGGTTGTCGTTTACAGTCAACTTTGCACTCCTGCGCCACAACTGGCCTCGACTGACTAAAATCATTCATTTTACATTAATCTGAAATATTTATTCTTATTATCATGTCGAAATAATTAAAGGTGACATTATTATCAAAACTTTCGTAATTAAAGATAATATTAGGTATGTTGCTACGTTACTAAATATAATGATATTATATTATAATGATATACAAGAACCACATTATTTCATCTTTCCAAATAGTTACATGCATACACCAGCTAATAATAAGCTAGCTAAGCTAAGCATAATTTGAGAATATTTTAATAATAAAATATACATGAGAATATTGCGGATTCGATTATTGTTATTGCCCCTTATATTAATATATGTATATTATATCTCTCAAATACCTGCTCAGGTATAACAAAGGAATGCATTAAGAAGAATAACTATACAGTATATATACAATATACAAATATAGATATTTATAAATGAATATTTAAAAAAGTTAATTTTAAATAAAACAAAAGTCCTAACTACATAAACTAAATTAATGTATACAGTAACACTCGCTCGATCAAAGCAAATCCAATGACGTATCGTTTATCAAAATTGGTTCACTATCAACCATTTTTAGTTTTAAAATAACAATACACACTCTCAAACTAGCTCGATCATCTGACTCATTGTTACTTATCTAGGTATTAGTATATTTTATAAAGTTACAATTATATTATAAAACGTACTGAAGTGATTAATAAGTACTATAAAAGTGCAAACGTAAAGTACAAAAGTAACAAGTCTTTAGATAGATTATAAAGTCAAACGGAATATAATAAAATTATGCTTTTTGTATGTCGTTTACGCTACACTACTAGAGTCAGCGTAGTGTCAGCGTTTGCATTATCCATATAAATCTTGAACTACCCGTTAAATCTGAAAAGTTCAGGTACCATGGACCTGTTATGAGGGCAGTGGTGTAGTCTGCAAACGCCGGATACCGTCCAATCTCAAAGGGCTGATATATACGATAATTATTCAACCAGTTCCTTTTTACGGCCGCTACTTGGCTTAGCTTCGAAGGAACTTCACATCACTAATATGAAGATGCTGAAGTTGTTGTGCGTCGAAATGCAGTCTGACTACACACGCAATATCACCTGTCACCTGGAATTTTATGGCCACTTTGCGCACCGGCCGTGGAGCAATGGCGTAAAAGAGTGCCGTGTCTTTGGAGTGAGACCCTCCGGACGCCCAAGGCGCCCGGATGTTGTTAGTGAAAAGTAGAGTTGCTTGATGGATAGCAGACCCTGACAAAAGACCATTGTCTTTATTCCGGGATTAATGTCATATAAAAGACGAAGCCTGAAAATCTAATTATTTTTTAAGAAAGGAGCAATCGATCGATCCAACCGACCGATTGGTTTGCTTATTTAATTTTTGGTGAAAGAATTTGCCTCACATAATTTTGACTAGAATTTTGGACTAAACTCAGGCACACTTAAATAATGACCAAGGTTATTTAAACTTTAGTTCCGTCTATCAGGAAAGACATATGCATTTATATGGTGCAGCGTTAAGCTACGCCAATTAACATGCAAGTCTCCAAGTTAAACGAACAAAGTGCGAACGGAGGGGGTCTCTCTCATATCAGTATTTTCATAAATGTAAGTAAGATATTGTCTCTCGATTGAAATCTTTATACTTCGGTACGTTGAGATTATGGCTTATATGTTAGGATATTAAAATGACATAAAATTATAAATAATATGCACTTGAACACTTAGTAACAGACATAAAAGTATAAATTAGGTAAAATTAAATAGCATATAACCGGAGACAATGCGTTCTTACGTAATAATTCGTATAAGTATATCTATGCAGTGTAATTAGAACACAGCTAGAGCTCTCATATTACTCATACAGAACAATTGATAGATATATAAAGTGTTTCATAAGATCGTTATAAATTATCGTCGGTATAGATTACAAATATTTTTTAAAAAATTTTAACAACTTTTCGTATAGTTTTTGTTGGATTACAACATGTAATAATCCGAGCATGTGACAGGAACGTCAATTATACCTTATACAAAATATTCGTTTTTTGCCTGTGTCCGGATATCCCCAAAGATGGCACTGGTACGTAAAAGTGTCACGTTTTTCGAAATGGCACGAGAACTTAACGAAAAAAAGACCAATGTCCCGTTTTGAGCCGAAAAAGTCACGGCCAAAAGATGGTCACGTTAGTAATACTTAACATCCAAACGCCAAACGGCATTTAATTTTTAGGCAAAATGTTCACGTGATATTATCATAATTATATCATCATAAACAAAATTGAATATTCAAAAGTATTATACGACTAAACTGGTCTATTGGCAATGGAAGTTCCTGGGTTCAAAGCCCTAAGTAGAATAAAAAAATAACGATGATATACCATATGATTTTGTCAACACAATACACTTTCAAAATAAATCAATACACGAAATGTATTTAATTTAAATATATTCCATAACGATGGAACAACAGAAACTTTTATTAAAGATGTAGCCTAATGAATGATACAATATTAAAATGAACGTAAAATGTGAAGCCAGTCATGGCGCAGGGGCAGAAACGTGCGGCTGTGATTGCGCCAGGTTGTGGATTCAATTCCCACTCGAGGAAATGAAATATTGAATATTTTCATTTTTGTCAATCTGGTAACGTGGCAAAATGCCTCCAGAATTGGGCGGAAAGTAAATCTTAATGAGAACGGAATCCTTTACCTTGAAAATTATCTTTATATAATTTTGAAAGCGTATTTATTTTTTGATAAAACATAAACCACATTTAATAATAAAGAATTAAATACATGATATAACGAACTGCAATTTTTAATAGTAATTAACAAAAAATAAACCTCAGCAAGTAACTAACTAATTTAATAATGTTTTAAAATCATCTTTATTTATATAGAATTTCGGTGTACATTGCTTACTATTTTCTACATATTTCTATAATATAAATTTAAAGAAATATGGCAATTAAGCTAAAACCTTGACGTACAGACCAAGGATAACGAGTTCTGTGTAACTGTCATGTTGACAAGTGTACAAGTTTGTTCGTAGACACCGTAGTAGGTATATGGATAGAAGGTATATTGCGAAATGTCTTGGGAAATGAGGAGATCATAGATAAATATTGCCATAAGAGTAGTTGGGTGAAGCAACACTTCCTCAAGTCAAGACTGCAAATTTAAAAACGTCAAATATATCAAAGTTTTTTTATCCCGCACACAGGAAGGTAACCAGAGGGAACCTGGGAACTTTATGTTAAGACACTCCGTTGCCATTAAGACACTTCCGTACGCCATTTTCTGAATTCTGGAGGCATTGCATGTTGAGTGGCAGAACTCAACGCCGCGCTTTGGTAACGATTACCAGAGCCAGGAAATAAAAATATTGAATATTCCATTTCCTCGAGTGGGACTCGAACCCATAACCTATCCTGTTTACAGTATCTCGCATGTCATATTAAAGTCATTTAAGATAAACTTACAATCGATCTCAATAAAATGACGAAAGGTCAGGACGGAAAATCTTCGTAAAAAAATAAAAGTATCTGAATATTAACATATTTTTAACTACTTCCTTGATTAAAAAAGTATATGTGTGTAAAATGTACACCTTAAAGTTCATTACTTAAAAAAAAAACCCGTAATTGAAAGTAAAAAAAAATTAAATACAGCTTTTATTACCTTAACAAAAATCTGTAGGTATAAAATATAAAAATAATAAATGTCTTTTACTTGACTCACGAAATGGACCTATCTTTTTCTCGAATAGGGCACTACTATTCAATAGTTGCTTATTCCATTAGTTTTTCTCAGTTTGTACGTTAGGTGACTTTGTCACTATAGTACAGGATAGTAGCGAATAGGCCAACGACACTATTAAATTTAATTATTTGAGATCGTGGTGGCGCAATGGCACACAGTCTGATTGTAAGCGTGATAGATGTGAGTACGAATCTTAGTCGAGGGCTGAATTATTGCTATTGTCTCTCTCTGGCAACACGACCAACGGCAGCGTTGAACTCTGCCACTCAACACACAATTGTTTTCGAGCGGAAAAAAACACTATTATATGTAACGTGTTGTTTCACACCATAATTTTTTTATTATTATTTGTTGGCTCCTCCGGACACAGAGAAAGTTTCAAAAGAACAAGAGCTCAAAAAAACAAGGGAAGGTTCAGTTCCTCTTATAGGAAGTTCTCCCCGTACACCCAACATAAAGCAAAGAATTCATGAATATAAAACATTAGCGCCATGTATTTAATACTAACCAGTTGTTAAAAGAACAAGGAATCAAGAAAAAAGGGGAGATTTCGGTTCCCCCATAGGAAGTTCTAACCGTACACCCAACAAAGCAAAAAATGCATGAATATAAAACATTAGCGCCATGTATTTAATACTAACCAGTTGTTAAAAGAACAAGGAATCAAGAAAAAAGATGAGATTTCGGTTCCCCCATAGGAAGTTCTAACCGTACACCCAACAAAGCAAAAAATGCATGAATATAAAACATTGGCGCCATGTATTTAATACTAACCAGTTGTTAAAAGAACAAGGAATCAAGAGAAAAGGGGAGATTTCAGTTCCCCCATAGGAAGTTCTAACCGTGCACCCAACAAAGCAAAGAATGCAAGAATATAAAACATTAGCGCCATGTATTTAATACTAACGAGTTGCTTTATTAGCCTGCGCTATAATGATGGCTCATTAAACGCACATTACAAAACCCTTATAAGAAAACAATGAGTTGGTAATTGAATAGACGAACAGTTCATATAATTTTCTTATCCTCACGCATCTTGGGCATCACCTGTCAGCATATTCATAACGTAGGTAGGAAGAACGTCGTGTTTTTAAAAATTATTTTATTAATGTCAAAGGTATCAGTGTCACAAATAATTAAATATGTATTTTTAACATTTTTTTTAAAAAGTGTTATTCCACACTCACACCTGGTCGGTTTCCAGGAGGCGCGGGTTCGAGTCCCGCTACGTTAAAATTTTTATACGTTTTCTAAATAAGTATTAATTAAATATATATTTATATAAGATTGATTAAAAAAAAAGTCCCGCTAAGTTTCTTGCGCCGGTTCTTCTGAGGCATTAACTTTATCGAAATGGTGTTTGACGTTCAAAAAATGAACCATGTTGTAACTTCTTATTTTGGTCAAAATTATTTGTATTTGACTTTATTATTTTAAATCTGATAACTCTATACTCTACTTTTTGTCCTTACCATTAGATTTTTTTTATATTTTCAAAATGTTATATATTTATTCTAAACCTAAGAGGGACACTACGTATTCTACTTCCCAGCCTTAAAATTTATAAGCATTATCAGATACCGGATAGAGAAATTCAACGCCGCATGTTATCTTAGAAATGAATATAATTAAAATTTAAAAAAAAATATCCCCAGGTCGGGAGTCGAACCCACAACACTTTCCGTTCAAGCCACGACCACGGAAAAAAGTATATGTTTTTCTTACTTATAAATTATTAAGTCACGTGGTTACGGGTCGTTGTAAACGAGCTCTTGAAGGATTTTACCAAATGTGAACGACATTGAATATTAAAACGGCTTCCTTTTGTACATTTTATACTGCAGCATTTAATTCGAAATCATTACTATCACTGACATGTAAAATTACTTTTAAAAAGGCCGTAAAAGGTTAATATTATTGCTTATTTTACGGAATTGCTATTACAATATATATTCTTATATTTTTACGCATATCTTGTATATAGCGATGTAGGAGGTATGGTGCTAAACTTCTTTGTCCTGTACTATGTTAATTTCGATTTGATTTATTTTACTTCACCGCTCAACACGCAATGCTTCCAGAATCCGGGGATCCGGAAGTGGAGTGCGGAGTATTTTAACACTAGGTTTCAGGTTCCCTCTGCGTGGGATCCTGCTAGGTGCGGGAAACAACGTGACGTAAAAAAACACGTGAAAAAGAAAAATAAAATAAACTTACGTAAACAATAACTACATGCATGTAAATATTATAGCTAAAGGAAGTTCTTTAAATATGTCAACAGATTTAGCCTCACGTATTTCCCGCGGAAGTGAATTCCAAGGGACTATAGCCTTAACCATAAAAGAATATCCATATATTCGAGCGCGACTTAAATAAATGGATAAGAAGAACTCAGAACTTTTGATTGAGTGACCGATTTTGATGATTTATATTTGAAAGCTAATGCTTCCAGTGTGGGTCCACACTGGAAGCATTTTAATTTAGTCCATTTCTGACAATTTTGTCCATGAGGAAATCAAATACAATGCTGATGTTGAGTTATTAGACAAACGGACTAATAACTCTACATCACGCCAACCGATTTCGACAATTATCTTTTATTATTGGAAAGAATTCTAATCCAACTAACCTTGAATTGTATTCAAGGGTAGTTTGATGAGTTTGGCTAGGTTCTGATCATGGGATCCGCTTGAAATCGGTTTCTTTTTTGTTAAAAAAATGGAATATTTGTCTATTATTTATGGAACAGAAAAATTATTTAACTTTTTGTATTATATTTATTTATTAAAAAAAAATAAAACGAAATCTTCTATGCTTTTACTTACAATTTATAAGCGCAATAACATAGCAAATTTATATACTGTATATTCGGCTACTGTGTTACAGTTATTGAGACTTCCTGTTTAAACACACATCGGATTACTATCATTTGCTAATAGAGATCTTCCTGATCTTTCTTAACTCTTTTATCGGTTAGTTTTTATTAATGTCGACGAGCCATGGTCGCTGAAGTTTTTCCGAACTTTTGCGCATTGTTGACCCCTTAAGAATATAAGCAAAGTAAAATATTTATTTAGAATTGATTTTAATCAAAGCCATTTACGGTAACTTCAGGGCCTCGACTCGTCAACCGTAGTTTACGAACGTCCTCTTTATAACATATTTTTATTTTAGTTTGATCGTATCTATATAAAGAAACCTTGTGTCATAGATCATTTAAGGTAATTTAATAACACAATCTCACTATATGAAATTTTCTGTCTGTTCTGTTTTCTTGAAAATTTGCACACATCACCACCAGATCAGAACCCGATGATAATATAAATCCTAAGACGAGTAGGACTATTTTTATTTTTACACTGTTTAACAAAAAAAAACCGTCAAATGCGTCACCGAGGGCCCTGTACCAGTTTAAAACTTTTAGATTTTTTTTCACTATTAATATAGGGATTTTCACCTCATGACAAATTTTATAAGTGTGAAAATCAGCTTCACACACTTCGTATTCCGCACACAGCAGGGTAGGCAGAGGGAACCTAATGTTAGGACACTCCGTTCCCCAACTTCCGCCGAATTCTGGAGGAATTGCGTGTTTAGTGGCGGAACTCAACGACGCTCTTTACCTCGACACCAGAGCAAAGAAACAGAAATATAAACTTAAATAAATATTTCCTTCCTCGAATGTGGATCGAACCCACAACCAATCGGATTTACGTCGTAATAGGTTTTTGTTTCGCTGCGAATTTCATACCTACATCAAATATATTTTGCAATACCTACATCAAATATATTTTGATTGCGTTGACAAGGCCTGATTTTTTACTTTTATTCTCGAAGGGACCGTAGACCTGAATACTGGATATTGATTTTATCTCGATACCACCACACAATTCCGAGATAAATGGTCTTGACTCTTGATAGGTGATAGGCGAACAGACGGACAATAAAGTGATTCTAGTCCTGTAAGGGTTCCGTTTTTTTTTTTCATTTTTAGGTACGGATTCCTAAAAATGGTATTTTGATAATCCTATAATATTATAACACAAATTATATGACAGACTAGCCCACCCGCGGCTTCACCCGCTTAGACTTAGTGTTAGTTACATAGCCAAATTAAACAAAATCTTAACACAAAATCGTATCTAAAACGTCTATGTTATTTCGATGTACATTAAGCTATATTTATTTATTAATTTATTTAATTATAATACTAAGAATACAGTAATATATTTAATACATTCAAGAAGTAATAGTTGAGCAAAAAAAAACGTTTGACATTTCTGCAAAGTTTCACGTTCAATCGTTTTTGCGTGAATATAGAGCAAACTTCCATCCTCACAAATTTTTACACTTAATTTTTTTTTTTTCAGTAAGATAGTAGGATAAATTAAATAAATAATTCCTTTTGTTTTGTATATTTTAATACCGTAGAATAATATTTGAATCCGTCTCACGGCTCAGCGGTACAGACGTAAACACGAAGCGTGTGTTGTGGATTCGATTTCCACTCGGGGTAATTAATTATTTTCATTTCCATACTCTGGTAATAAGGCAAAGTGTTGACGTTACGCTACTTAACACGCAATATCGCGAAAATTGGCGTAACTTAACGCTAGGTTCCCAAAAAAATAGTAGATATACATTAGATATACTCAAAGTACAAGCACAACAAGTGTATATACATATTATCCAAACCAAACTACACTAAAACTGAAATAAAAGGAATAATAATGACGCAACTTTGATTTGCAAGTCATTCATGTAAAATTGGGAAATGTCCCAAATTTACGTGAATGATTTTCAACAACATTAATAAAATTCAAAAACATTAAAATGGTTTTAACTTCATGTTTCTTTTGTACATAGAAGAGAAGACAAAGACAACCTACTGTTAAGACACTCCGCTGTCCATTATTGCCTATACGGAAGTCAACGTTGTGCTCTATTATTCCTCTAATTTGTGATCGAATCCATCACACGTAGTCGGAATTTCATATCATACTAAAGTTGTAATAAATATACTTATTAATATCTACTAAATATTTTGTTGTACATGAAATAGGAATGTCCACATATAAATATTATATTATATTTATTCTGTTCTATAAAATATGCTTATAACTGTACTTACGAAACCCGCGATCGTATAACATTCATGCTATAGGCCATACATAGCAGGGTAGACTGAGGGAATCTGGGGACCTGATGTTAAGACACTCCGATTCCATTAAGATTTCCGGGGCGGAACCAAATTTCGAACTTTGTCTCTTTACCAGAGTGAAGAAATGAAAATATTAAATATTTCATTTTCTTGAGTGTGCACACACAAGCTGTCGCACTTTTGCAAAAATATAAACGATAGTTATCATACTTATATAAGGTTTGTAACCAATGTGACAACTAAGATATTTTCAAATTTTTATGTTTTTAGTAATTAACAACAACATGCTAAAAATAAAGTATTGCTTGACTCGACTATGTGTAGAGAGGATCCAATACGTTTCTTAAACAAAGGAACAAATACGTTTCTTTAGGTATTTGCAAAAGTTGTATTTTACAAAAAATGCATAAAAAATATACCTAGCATATTTTCTTATTTTTTACGTTCTTAAAATGTTATTCCACATTTAGGAATGACTTCGATATAGCTTGATGAGAACGTATGACTTAAAGGTCAGAGCGCTTGACCGGTTTCCAAGAGGCGCGGGTTCAAATTCCGCTACGTTAAAATTTTTATTTACTACTATATTCCGTTACTATATTTCCTAAATAAGTATCGTATTTTCTTTCTCAGCGACGTACACTGTAAACTTTCAAGCTAATAGACAACTTCAAAACGGAGACTTAATCGCAATAAAATATATAATATTTTTGATTTTTTTTCTTAAAAAGATATTACTTTATCGATGTCTCGAGCGTAATACTAGCTGAGAATCTTCTTTAAACTTCAACATCACAAATAGAAAGGTGCTAATTATATTTTCACTTTATTAAACATTGAGGCCAGTCGTGGCGCAGTGGCACGAGGTGTGAGTGTAAAACCGACTGGTTGTGGGTTCGATCCCCACTCGAGGAGATGAAATATTTACTTAAATTTATATTTCCATTTTCTTCGCTCTGATGTCGAGGTTAAGCGCGGCGTTGAGTTCTGCCACTCAACACGCAATGCCTCCAGAATTCGGCAGAAAGTGGGGAACGGAGTGTCTTAACACTAGGTTCCCTCTGCCTACCCTGCTGTGTGCGGGATACAGCGTGAAGCTGATTTAATTTTGATTTAATTTAATTTAATTTAAACATTGTAATTCTTTCTGTACAAAAACGAATGTCCTTTTCTTGTGAATTAAGGTTATTTAGTACAAAAAGAAAATCATCCTGTATGTAAAAATATGTCAATAACTTCCTAATCGTAAGTTAATAAATAACCTCAAGTGCATTTCGATAAAAGACCAAATACGTGCTGCTCACTGATAAGAAACAAATAAATACTAGGTAGTGATAAATGCAATATTTACACTTCAATCACGGATCTATACGAAGAACTTTGATATGAAGATCCCGTCCTATATGCATAGCAGAGTAGGCAAATATAACTTAATGTTAAAAGTCTCCGTTTTTCATTTTCCGACCAATTAGAGGCACTACGTGTTTTTTTTATGGAAAAGGACAAGGCAACGAACGTTCGGGTCACCTGATGGTAAGTGGTCACCGATGCTCACGATCCCGTGCAACACCAGAGGAGCTACAGGGGCGTTGCCGGCATTACGTATTGACAGATGGAACTTAACGTAGTGCTTTGTTTTATCAGAACCCCAGATCCAAGTGGGGTTCAAACCCACAATCATGGTGCATAGTCCGACCTTGTCCTGCCAGTCACGATGGCTAAAGGCAACTAACTTTAATTATAAGATCAATTAGAGAAATAATATAATTGCTAATATAATTATATTAAGAGAAACAAGCACATCGTTAGACGTAATTACTATCCTTGATAATGACTGAACGACACAATATAAACGCTTATACAACAATAAAATTATGAAAATAATACAAAGAGCAACACGACAAAGAACATTAAAAACAAAACAAATTGATATATCCAGGCCAGTTGTGGCGCAGGCGCACAAATATGTGACTGTACACGCAATAGGTTGTGGGTTCAATTCCCACTAGAGGAAATGAAATATTTATTTTTTTCATTTCTTCGCTCTGGTGTCGAGACAAAGCACAGCGTTAAGTTCTGCCACTTAATACACAATGCCTCCAGAATCCGCCGGAAAGTAGGGAGAGGAATGCCTTAACACTAAGCTCCCTCTGCCTATACTGCTATATGCGGGATTCATTGTACTAAACGGTGACACGTTTAGTGTATTAGATTTATATATATATATATATATATATATATATATATATATATATATATATATATANCTAAAGGGAGAAAGAATAAATTCCGTCACTTGCATTGCAGTACGGTTGACGAGTCGTGGCCGTCCTGAAGTTAGGTCTGAGCTTTTGCACATTGTTCAATCGAGAAAAAAGTAATCAAGAGTAAAAAAAATATAATATGAAACCAATATTTTTGCTACACCTTCCAGCCTTCAGGGCCACGACTCCTCGACCGTACTGTATATTTATGTATTTTAAAATGAAAATGACAACTTACTGCTCTTTCTTCCTTCCTGCACTCTATAGGCAAGATCTGTGAACGCCAAATCCACTGGCGGCCGTTTAGGTAGATGAGTTAAAGTTTTCGGCTGAGCTGGTGTGATGGTCACCTTCAAGCTGCCCTTCCTGTCAGATAGCATTGGTTTAGATTCCTCGGCAACGAGGCTTAACTCCTTATCCACTTTCATTTTGCACAAATAAATGGAAGAACAACAATCAAACTATCATTTCCTTAACAAAGGAGGTAAATATGTAAATAATTTAAGCGTCGCAGTACATGCGTCCTGCTGTACTCTCGCGCACACACTGAGTAGCTGATAGTATGACACTGTATTACGCAGACAGTGTTGCCATCCATTGCTGTTTAGTACGGACGGTCCCGTTTAATAAATATGATCTAAGCTCAGACGGCTTATTAATTTAATACAGATATTTATCTATTATAAGTAAATAAAAATAATCAATAAAAAAAAGTTTAATCAAATAAATCTCCACTGTAAAAAAACTTAATTTCGAACTTCGTTTGCTTGCTCGGTAAGTTTAATAAAAGTATTTTTCTAACTTTGTCCCGATTTAATGTGTCCAAAAGATGGCAACCCTACTCAAAATACAATTTTGAACTTTGCGCCGGAGCAACGGATATATTTTATCGGGGTTCCGTGATTATATTATATAGAATCAAAGTTATTTACTTCAAAATGCATATTGATTTTATAATTATAATAATATGAATATACAATATGTTAATCTTTGACGGAATTGCCTCATACCTTTAAATATTGTTATAAATAAAAAAATCTAAATACCAGTGAATTTGGAAATGGAAATATTGAAGTATGCTGGCAGAACCTCAGGAATTGTATGGAGGAAACAGCGACTAGGTATGTGGTAGGGAAAAGAGGCGAGAGGATAGCAAAAAAGGTGGTGAATGGTGGGGATGCTGAAGTGCAATGTGCTTTAGAAAGAAAGAAGAAAGCATGGCAGGATTATAAAGTCTCAGGTAAGGATAAAACTACGAAAGAGATAAAAAAGGAAGAGTATGAGATGCAAAACCACAATCTAGAACAGAAAAATTCTTGGCCATTAACTAAAAAGTAAAAGTTATTGGATAGAGTTGTGAGAATGAAATGAGAGATACTATCCCGGTACAATGTGAGCTATATTCTGATTCCTATTAATTTGATTCCTATTATTCAAAGTTTAACACTTACAAATAAAAATTATCAAAACATACTTAATAAAAATATTAACATTTATAAAAGTTAAAAAAATATATTAAAATATTTTATTCTCCTGAGTGGGAATCAAACCCATGATGGGCTCAACCTCTTTTACAAATGATCTAAATATAGTTTTATTCAGAGACTACAAAATCTCTGCAAAATAGAGAGAAATTTCATTGTTATACTTCAAGCTTCTACTTCAAGTGTATAAAGAATAACTAAAAATTTATTCATGGTCAGTTTGTTCATAAGATTGAAGTACTTATTAGCTTTAAAATTATGATTTTTAACACATTTTATTAAGTAGATTTGTAAGAACCTATGTAATAAAATCGAGAAATCTGAATTACACACACTTCTACTTGTTGTATCAGAATAAAACTTGGCAATCACAAGTAGATTAGAATACAATATTAAGTATAATACCGTTGAGTTGATCTGATGATTGAATTGAAGGATGGCTAGTGGACCTTGGACTGCTTATTAGTAAACATATCAAGTTGGTGTTTGTAACATTAATGTGGAAAGTATATTTTAATTTTTTTAAACTATCAATTATTAGGGATTTAACATTATGTTATAATTTTTTTACATAAACATCATGTTGGATAATTTAATATTTGGAATATAAAATAGAGTATTTAACAAATAAATACATTACATTGATTACAAAACATAGATTTTACATATTATAATATCAAATTTTTATTCTTTAAAGAATTGGGTTTTTAAATACCCAAAAAAATATATATATTATTAAGCAAAATATATAAATATGACTTGTTAGAATTTTTCAGATTTACTGTTATGAAGACATAACTTTTAATATTTATTCAAATAATGGAAATAAAGATTTGGCCTTGTAAATATTTTTAAACTATTTAGGTTAATATGTAATAGTGAGAATATGTAAAAAATTTTAAAATTGACCATTAAAACTTTCCAATATTATGTAAAGTTTGACCAATGAATCATTCATAAAATATAGCCGTTTAGTTTCTTTTTTACAGCTAACACAAACATTTAATGACATAGAAATTACAATCATTATAAATATTGCAAAATACAAAAAACTCTAAAAGAGGTCACGAGAAATGGCTACGTCGGAACTATATAGGCATAAACTTAAACTAATATTATATCATATTACCCAAAGTTATTTAAAAGAAATTTGCTATCCATATTGCTTTCATAAACAGCACATAGCAGGTTTTAAAGTTAATTGTTTAACTATATAAAATAAACACTTCGCACAATACTAAATCAAAACAAAACAACACATATATTTTGCGAATATCCGTATGTAAACTCTTGATTCGAAACTTCAAAAACTTAGAACTTGTTGAAATAGCTTTTTGCAAATTCATATTTGTTATCTGTGCAATAAATGACGTTTATTTATAAAAAAACGCTTGTTAATTAAATGAAATAAAAAATATTTATACTGCCATTAAAATAAATGTTTGTTGTCTTAAGTAGTTTATATTAATTATTAATTAAATAGTATAAATTCAAATTAAATAATAAATAAAAAAATCACGTAATGAACGTATGATTCTTAAAAATAATAAATCTTTTCTTAATCCAAAAGAAACTTTTACTTATAAGTATATTTCACTTTATAGAAAATAATTAAAAGAAAGTATATATTAGTAAACAGACTTTAAACTAAATATTCTTCTTCATCCTGACATTAATCTCAACATTTTTTACCAGGAGCTACTTTCCTACATATCTACCATTATTAAATTTTGTTAATTTGCACTAGAACTTATAAACGTTTGTATTCAGTGATTCTTTTTATTATTCTGTAATTAATCGGAAAAAGTTTTATACATTGGAATTCATCATTGTAATTTAATTTAATTTAATTTAATTGATATCGATGAAAATACTTGTATAGTAAAATTTTATAGAAGTATATATATTATATAATTTAATTTGACGCCAGTCGTGGCGCAGGAGCATAAAGTGTGACTGTAAATGCGACTAGTTGTGGGTTCGATCCCCTCTCGAGAAAAAAGTAGTATTTATTTAAATTTGTATTTCCATTTCTTCGCTCTGGTGGCCAGGCAAGCGCGGCGTTTAGTCCGCAACTAAACATGCAACTGAATGGAGTGTCTTAACACTGGGTTCCTCCTGTCTACACTGCTGTGTGTGGGACACAGCGTGAAGCTGAATTTTTACATACAATTTAATTCCAGAATTTTTGCTAGTCTTTAGATATGACATCTTTATTACCCTGATCCAGAATAGAAATTACTTAAATTTATGTATTTTATAATATATTATGAGTATAAAAACGCTTTTTATTGTGGTAAATGTAAGATCAGTTTTGTGCTCAATCAAAGATTTTTTTATAGTTAAAGTAAAAATATTGTAAAAATATAAATTAAAACCTAGTAAAAGTTTTATCCACTCCATTTAACAATATTAATTAATATTATAAAATGACAATTACATTTTATAATACAATATATATGGCAACATTATTAAAATTACAAGAGACTGAAGTTCAAACTTCAAAAAGTGGACAAATATTTCAATATTACGTCAAACAATTTTTTCTTTTTCCTAATGATGTGAACGTTAGTTAAAACATAACAAAGCATAATGCAACAATAGTTATCGTACCAACATGGAAAGTGTTACTGTAAATATTATTTTTTTACTAAATAGTGTTTATTTACTTTTAAGTTTTATAATACCTAAATGAATGTTTTCTTTGTTCCAGAATTTTTGTGTTTCTCTTATCAAAGGTTTTATTGATAGCCTACGGGGTGTAACTGTTTTATTATATTTAGATAAAGAAATCAATGAGCGAGCACTCAGCCGCTCCCCGCCAGTCGATTTTGAAAGTAGTAAACATAAACAAAAGCAGTCGAAAGTTAAACAGTATGTTTTACATTGTTATAAAAATTTACATTAACCAACTTTACAATTGTTACTATTTGTATATCTTAATTTGTATTCAGTGGCTCAAAAATACTATGTGGTGGTTTTTTTTATTAGCAGTAAATAAGCTCATTTAAATAGCATTCCCTCTCACAAAAAACTATTTTTTTTATCAAAGGACTGCTTCAACTAAAAAATAATATATACATTTCTTTATCCACTTATTCCATTTAATTTGAATAATATTATTAAATGTTATTATTGGATATGTTTGAAGCTAATATTGCTCTATAATGATATATTAATATATAATAAGCGCTCAGTTTATATTCATTTTATTCTATTGCTGTAAACATTTTAAAAAAATATCTATAACTCTATAGACTTTTAGATATTTTCTTGTTATATTGTTTATAATAAATATCTTTATTTATTATTTCAGAGAATCAAAAGTACTTACTAGGGTGTTACAATCATGTATCCTGAATGGATTCATATTTTTGTTAAGTATTCTCATATTTGAATATGCTCTGTTGCCCGCGGTCAAATACTTAGTAATTATAGTATTTGGACACAATCCTGGAGTGGCACATAATGTATGGGGATGGATGCAGCCATTTTTGTCTATGACGTTTAGAATGATATGGGTCTTACCATTATTTCTGCTAAGCAAACTTGTTAATAGTTTGTGGTTTCAAGTAAGTGACAGATTTTTTAATATACATTTGGCAGTGATATTTTATGTCTTTATGATTTTCATTATTAAACTAAATTTTAATATTGGTTTAGATACACAGTTTTATGAGCTCATATGATACATAAAATAATATTTTATTTGTATTATTTTATATAGGGAATTATATTAAAGTACTGTTACTCTACACACTAAGTATAGAAGATATTTTTTAGTAAATTTATAAATTTGAACATAGAGAGATTCAAAGCCACAATTAAGATTGTATAGCAAAAAATCCCCACAGAGATTATTTGTAACAAGCACATAAGAGTTTCTCATAGCTTGATAAGCACATGATTGTACAGTTTCTAAGAGCAGGTGCAGGTTTGAGTCCCACTATGTTAAATTATTGTAATGTTTTCTAAATGTGAAATAACACTTTAGAAATGTACAATAAATAAATGCCTATAATATTGTATTATATTGTTTAATGATGATACATTAATTTGTAGGATATAGCGGATTCAGCATACAGACATCGAAGGGGACGGCCACAATTTATGTCAAGTGTCAGCAAAATTATTGCAGATTCTTTATTTAGTCTTTTGGTGCAAGCATTATTTCTAATTCAGGTGAATGACCCTTTATTTATATATTTTTTTTATTTTTGTAAGTGATTAAAGACTTTATGCGAAATATTTCTCCCAATGTTTAACTGATACAGTGACTGTTGTGGGTCCGATACTGACTATTTTTCACTTTTTTTTTAGCTTCATACTGTATCCTACACACAGCTTGGTAGGCAGAGGGAACCTAGTGTTAAGACAAGCCGTTCGCCATTTTCATTTGAGTGGCAGAAGTCAATACAGTGCTTTGCCTCGACACCAGATCGAAGAAATGAAAATATTAAATATTGATTTCCAGGAGTGGGACAACCCTGAATATGAAATTTTAAGATTAATTTTTTCTTTAACACTTTACTCAGTTTTGTGAATTTGAAGTTCTGGCTTGTTTGCATTACAAATAAATGCATTTTTAAGTGTTGAACTTCAAATTCTCGTTGGGAACTTCAAGTTTATTTTTTATATTTAATTATTTTTTATGTTTAATACTCATCTGCATTTACATTTACATTTGTTTTAAATATGTAATACATATTTAAAACAAATGTAAATTAACATTTCTTGAAGAAACTTTGGTTCTGCAGATGTCAATTTTTATACTATTATAATATAATATAATGTACTATTTAATAAGCCTTAAGTTTATTTAAGCAATAATAGTTATTTACTTTACTGCTATTTTGTTTCATAAGGCTCATATTATGCTATGGGAGCTATAATTAAATTTTTTATGAAATAGTGTATCATTAGACATAAACTAAACAATATAGTCCGACATAACCGTTATTGCATATGGGAAGCACGCGTGGTAGAATTGCGCAGAACGCATATTTTGATATCTGCACATAGTCGCCCTCTCACGCCGCACCGATTCTCCGCGAGGGCTCGCGGGGAATCGGTGCGGCGTGTGGCGGGGCGGTCACACCACTACGGTACAGTCGAGCGCAACTCTATCCGTTCATTACTATTAAATATGAATATATTATCATATGATAGCGTCGTACATACAAAATGGCGCAGTAAAGCATATTTGTCTTTGTCTATTTTTTTTTTGTTTGTTTGTATTTTATATTATAATAATTAGTGTGTTAGATTAAGCAACATGCAAAATCAAGTTATGGATAAGCAAATTTAAAAATTAAATAAAGTACTGAATTGTAATTATTACATTTCTTCATCAATCCAAATTGAATAAAAGAGTAAAATTGAAAAAGTAACTTTAATATGGTTTTACATAAAATAATAAAATTTATACATGCAAAAAAATATTGTAAGAAATAAAGTTTAAATAAATAAAATATTAAATATAAAAGCAAAAATTAAAAGGAATGGCGTTCAGCTACAGTGTTAATTTACATAATTAATTAATTTAATAAATAATTAGCAATAAAATGAAAATAAAATCAATCAGTCGAGGTCTTAATAAATTAATTAAGGTAATAAATGATATCGTCATCAATTCAATCAAAAAAATTCAAATAAAAAAATATTTATTATCGTGTCATTTAAAACATTTTTAAAAAAGCAAGCAATCAAAACGGTAAAAGGCATTTTTGTTTACAATTAATTATATTTTTGTTTGAACCATATATATATGAGCTCGATTGTACTTATAAAGATGTGTGGGTACGAATTTTCTGTAAGGACGTAGCGGTCACACTGACGCAAAGTAACACGATATGGCAAAGGTATACCAGACTTTCATTTTTTGTACCTCAAAATTGATTTTTATAATTTACCCAATATTTTTTTTAATATAATCTTTGAGAAGTTTAAATATTGCCAGATATTTCTTTATCCATATTGTATAGTAATGTGTATTACGCATACTGAATATTTATGTTGTACATAGGTGTATATAGTATATACATAAATATCATGTTTCATTAGTTATATAAGCAGAAGTTTATTTTAGTTTAGTTTGAAATGACTCCTGTTCATTACTTAAAAAAAAATACTTTTCGGGCTAGTCTCGATTTTATTCTCGACAACGATGTATGGAACTGCTGATTTTTTTTTCAATATTTAGATATCCTCATAAAATTTTCGTTTTGTATAATTTACTAAAACATAAAGATGATCAGATATTTTAATTATCATTTAATTATGATTTGCTAAGCGTGGGGTAAAACAACATAACAGGGTAACACTGATCGAACGTTTTCTGCGCATAGGTATTCTGCGCAATTTTACGCGAGTACCTCCGATTATCAATAAGAGTTTTGACGGACTATACCTTTTTTTTTACAATATTTGTGAATTTATAGTTAATATTTTTGTCTTAAATATAATACATTTTTGAGTTTTAATATAATGAAATAATCATATTTCAATTTTAATTATTTTTTTTATAAATTTGGGACCTGTTGTGCTGCAGGCGCAGAAGCGTGCGACTGTAAACGCTATAGGTTGTGGGTTCCATTTTCACTCGAAAAAATGAAGTATTTTTTCCTCGCTCTGGTGACGAGACAAAGTATGGCGTTGAGTTCCGCCACTCAACGAGCATTGCCTCCAGAATAGAGCGTAAAGTGAGGAACGGAGTGTCTTAACACTAGGTTTCTTTTGTCTAGTCTGCTATGTGCGGGATACAGCTGGAAGTTAAAAAAAATTGAAGTTAATATTTATTTATATTATTTTTTTTTTCAGAGTATGCTAGTCAGTATGCTGCCTATAACTTATGTAGGTGAATTACTATGTTTAATACACATGTGTCTATTATATTCATTATATTCGTTTGAATATAAATGGTTTAACATGGGCTGGGAGTTGCACAAGAGGTTGACGTTCATTGAGACTAATTGGCCGTATTTCTTAGGATTCGGCTTGCCTTTGGCAGTTCTTACACAAATACCACAGTCTTATATTATTAGGTAAGTAAATGGTAATTTTAACTTCTCGACCAGTCGTGGCCGCCCTGAAGTTATTTTTTTCTGAATTTTCTGAAGAAAATTATCAAAAATATAAAAAAATTCGAAAATCAAATCTGCGCAGCCATCTAACCAACTTCAGGGCGGCCACTATTGACAAATTGCGTTGTTGAGTTCCGCCACCAAAAACGTAATGTCTCGAAAATTAAGTCTCTTGGTGAGGTCGGTGCGTGGAGAACATTACTCTTGACATTAGGTTCTATCTGCCTCAACAAAACTTGTATTTTATAATCTTAGTTTTAGTTCAGTTTTGTGTAAAATTATTAAAAATTGCCATATATATGTGATGATTGTACCTATGTTTATGATATGGCGATTAGTATTTATGAAGTTATTCTTAAAGTCTATTGAGTGTACATTCGATCCCCACTCGGGAAAATAAAATATTTACTTCCTCGAGTCGAGTTTATGTACAATTGTATATATATATTTTAAAATGAGCCACACTCTGGCGGCTTCCATTTATGGGTTCTTGATAAATGTCCTCAATAATAGATTTTCTCAAATATTTTCCATGTACAGACAGCGATCGGTTACAATTTTATTATATGCATAGATAGGTAGATAACATAGATAACAATAGGTATTTATAATTTTCCAGTGGTTGCGTGTTCTCCATATTCTTCCCAGTTTTTATATTGAGTGGCAATGAGGCAACACCAGTCGCAGGGAGGTGAGAATATTATTCAGTTACTTATTTCTCTATTTCTATTGGTTGTGAGTTCAATTCGCACACGGCGGAATTAAATATTTAATACATATTTTCCTATACTCGTACTGGTAATAAGGCAAAGCGCGGCGTTGAGTCCCACTGCTCAACATGCATTTTTTTTAATTCTGCGGAAAGTGAGAAACCCTAACAGTATGCTCCTTGATTCTAAAACTAAAAAAAAATTACTTTATTTTTTGTTAAAGAAGACTAAAACTATTGTGCAGAATATCAAATTAAAAGAGCTATATAATTGCTTTATAACAAAGAAAAACATAAAAATATTAAATAATAAAATTATACAATGTCTTAAAAACTTATCCATAAATAAGATATACTATCTGTCTAGAGTTTTCGGAAACTGTTCGGAATCGATTTTATAATCACTATTCACATTTTACTTATTGAACTAAGAAAGAAGTTTGGCAGATCTCCTGTTAGAGTTAGAAGCGTCATCATAGACTATATCACAACAGTGATAGATTATAAAAGCGTAGCGTTACTCTATTAATTTAAAAATTTAAGAATTTTTTTTTAGTTTCTCGCACAAGTGGGTTAGGGAGACGGAACCTGGGCATCAATGCCGCGTTATATCTAGTTACTAGAGCAAAGAAATGAAAATATTCAATATTTAATTCCTTATGCCCCTACGTTCCGATGGCCTCAAGGGAGAGAGATAGAGAAAGAGAATTACAAATTTATTTTATATACAAACTGAAATAAAATAATCATATTTGTTTGTTTTCCTTTGCAGTGACTATCCTCTTCGCTTATTCTCTCCGGTTGTCGCAATTTCTAACGGAATGTTCCGTTTCGTGAGACACAGTGCGGATGATAAGAGATGATAAGCGTTGTCACACATACATTATATCAAATATTTATTTATTATATTTGTATATTTTATATACTATGTTACTGTAACAGCTTGTATAAATGATAAAAATATGGTGGTATAAATGTTTTTGTAGGCTATTGTTTTATTTGAAAACTTTTTATTATTCAGTGTAGGAAAACAAATTTAGTGTTGTGACATTACGTTTTTCACTTTATGCTCATTTCAGTAGAAAGATATAAAACTTTAAATATACCGAAATTCAGTTGTCTACCTAGACTGTAACTAAATTAACTAACTTAAAATATAATCATTCAACTGAGATTTAAACCCAAAATGTTTATGTTTACAGTTTTCAAGAATAACATTTTGAAATATTGTCATCAAGAAGTAATAGACAATGACTATAAATATTAGATTTTACTGCAAAACTCTAGAATTCAGGACTTTACAGTAAAATATACAACACATATATACATATAAGATATATACATAGTAAATAATGTCACTTATATTATAGATATAGTACATATAAATATAAAAGTTATATGAAACATTTGTAGTCCTTAAAGTCTCGTAACAGAATATATGAAAAGAACATTAAAAAAATGCTCACAAAAGGATGTTTCCAAAATATATTATTTATGTATATCTTAAATATTGACATCTGTTTGAAAATATATGTATTTTTCTATTTTATAAAATAAATGTAAAAGTAGGTTTCTCTCTTCATTCTTTTCATTTAATATGGACATGCTAAATGAACATAAAATATTTGCAAATATATATATATATATATATATATATATATAACTCTCTTTTTGGGCTTCTTTACAATCGGTTAAAAAAATTGAAATAATAAAATAAGTAATAATACATGTTGTTAAAATTTTATTAAAATACTTTTGTGTGTATTTTAATATTTATTTCAGGGATTTTTTAGGTTGGGCTTAATTTTTTCTTTATATTTAAATTGCATGTTAAATTGTTTCATATAGTTAAGTCTAGGAAAGGTATATTTTCTTAGTCAAGTGGGATAATTTTTATTATGTTTTTCCTATTTGTAAAGAATTTATAACACGTAAAAGTTTTTTTTGTTTTTATGCTATTATTTTTTTAGTAAAGAGTGTTATATAACTTAAAAAAATAAACTTTTTATTTACTTTTATAAAATTGTCTATCTATATATTTTTTTATAATAATTGGGTTTTTTACGTCTTATATTAGGTTATTTTCTTTAAATCAAACATTTCCTTTAAATTAAACTAAAATATTAGTACTTTTTAGTTATTCAGTCTCTTCCAATATTCTTTATTTATCTTTGTCCGTTTTAAAATATAAATGATCAGCTTGGACAGTTTCAAGATAATTTCTTTATAATTAATATACTTCTGTAAACATATTTTTACGTATATTCATTCTGCTTCTACATAGTAATATTTGAAATTTGAAAAATTTAAATATATCACTTGTATTATTTATATATAACTACTTAAATAATGATTTTAAATATATTTTTTACATATTGCCAGATTTTTACAACTTTTCTTCTACTATATATAGTAAGTTTAAAATTTTTTATTTTCCTTTGAATATAATAAAAGCTATATTTTATTACTTATATGTATATTTATTTTACATTTTAAAGTTTCACTTAAAACGGTGTCCGAAATACCAACGGTGCCTGTGTATTTATAGATACTTGTAGGTTATATAAAATATATATTATATTTTATTTGTAAGTTTTGTCAGTCGTCACAGGAGTAGGGCATACTGTGATTTAATTTTTACATGACATTATTTATTAAAGGAATTGACTGAGAAGTAGTATTTTAGTTTTATTTTACCCCATTTTTTGAGTTTATTTATTTTTATTCTCAACCATGTGATATATAATAATAGGCAAAAATAAATTAGTGTTAGGATGTTCCATTTTCCACTTTATGCGCATACATGTCCTATATTTTTGATAACAGAATTCAATTTGTTAATAAGAAAACCTTGAGGACTTTGAGGCGCAGTAGTAGAGTGTGACTAGGAGACAAAAAGTTTAAATAGATATTTTTATCAAATCTTCGCTCTGATAACAAGACAAAGTATGACATTGAGTTCCGCCACTCAAAATAACATTAAGAGAATACAACTAAATACACCAAACAAAAGTTAAAAATAATAATCACGTATACTATAATGAAACAGTAAATAAATTGTCGCCTAGGATAGGAGGAAAAGTTGTGTAAGGATCTAGGCTATATTTGACTTCGAAGTGGTCCAGCTTGACTATAAGAAATAATTAAATGCGTCGAGCATTTTCTATTGACATTCAAAATTTATCGGATAGTGGAAAAAGGAACTCTAGGTAATTATTTTGCTATGCAGCAAAAATCGTGAATCTATTTTTTATGATATATAGTCATAGAATTAAGTTAATAGATTTTTAAATTTCTTTTATATAAAAAAAAACATTAGTAACTCTAACTTGAATAATTGTATATATCAGTAGCCCCCACGCGGCTTCTCCCGCTTTAACTATAAATTTTATTTTTTTATTATGGTATAGGTACTGTTACGGACTTAAGGAAATAGACAAACAAAAAGTCTTTTGGATATATTTTTTAGATTTGCTCGCATAACTTATTTAATAGCAAAATTTTTAGCTATTCCATATTATGTACCTACATAATATGTACGTAGTTTTTTCGCAAAAAATCCAGGATAAAAATAACATTTATATTTTTAAACATTTTTAAAGTGTTATTCCACACTTAGGAAAGAAAAATACTTATTTAGAAAACGTATAAAAATTTGAACGCAGCGGGACTCGAACCCGCGCCTCNGTTCGAGTCCCGCTGCGTTCAAATTTTTATACGTTTTCTAAATAAGTAACATTTATATTGCTCCGCAGCCTTTTCTATCTTATAATGTTAGCCCCTTAATAATCGGCTTAGCTGGTTTGGAGGTTAGCCCGGAGAAGCAGACAAAAATTATAAAATTAATCGTTTGTGTTTTGGTAGCGTGTAAATGGCTATATGCACTTGGAAAAACGCGATTATTTCAAAATCACAAACAGAATTTTCAATTATATTTACAAAATAATACAATTTTTCACAATTTTCTACAATGTGAATTACTTGACGTTAATGGTAATGGGCCGGTTTTTTATTTTTGACATTAAGATTAATGTTGTTGCTGTTAGCCCTATTGCCTTTATAGCGACACCGAGTGGATAGGGAAGACGGTACTCTGTCCCTGAGAAATTGCAAGCTTTACGTGGTTGCTTGAGAGGATGTCGTTGGGCTTCCCCTGGGGGACTCGAATTTCGACTTGTGGAAGTCCACAGACTGGGAAGTTTCCTATTCCTAAGCAAACCACTGGGAATGGTAACAAATTATACTAATTTAAGGATGCTAACAGTCCCTAATCGCCGGACCCGGCCACGCCACGTCCTAAATAAAAACAATAATATCAAAAGCACATGGGTATTCATAAAAAATCCTTATAATTTAGCTAAATCACCATATCCATCTACCATCGACGTTTAGCAGTTTCAAGCTAATAAATATTTCCCATCTATTGGTGATAACTTTACTATGACATTCAATAACTATAAGACTGACGTACCTAATTTCTCGAGCAACTGAATCCTTTCCCAGATCGGCAATTACTATAGTATAGTAAAAATACATCCGCCACAAGATGGAACGGTATTCCAACGCCGATTATTAAAATGGCTAAACTTTTTATTATTCCACTCTTTGTCCACATTTTTAACTCGTCAGTTACATCGGGTATTTTTCCTAAAGTTTTAAAAAAAGCCCTTATTCACTCAACTTACAAGGCTGGTGATAGTACTGTAATTAACTACTATAGACCTATTTCGATCCTTAGCACTCTCATCTAAAATATTTTTAATGCGAGACTTGTTAACTACTTAGATTCACATAATCTAATTTCGTCTAATTAGTACGGCTTCAGAAAGTCTACAGCTGACACGGTCTTGGACTTCATCTTCAATTATGAAAGTTATTGGACTCTTCTTAGACCTGGCATTCGATACTGTCTCCATTCCGAAGCTATTGGATAGATTCCACACAAAGGAAGAGATGTTGTAAAAAGATGTTGAAGAGAATAAGAGATGTTGTAAATATTTTTAGAAGCTACTTAACTAATCGTTCGTAGTGTGTTGTGATAGATGATATTGTAAGTAAAGAAGAAATTCTAAACATCGGCGTTCCCCAAGGAAGTGTGCAGGACCTACTTTGTTTCTTATTTATATTAATGAACTGTCTAATTTATCTTTACCAAGCTGTAAAATAGTATCATATGTAGATGATACAACCCTACTTATACAAAGTATAAGTTGGTCTGAAGCAAGAAATCACATTGAAAGCTCCCTAGCCACTAAGTAATTAGTTAACATATAACAAATTAACTCTTCAATTAGACAAAACTAAATAAATTACATTTGATCCTCTTAACAATATCCTCCCTTCGCCACCAGATTCTGTAAGAGCTTACATTAAGAACTGTGTCAATAATAGTCAATGTAAGTGCATAAATGTTTGTCATACAACTCACATAAATGTCCGATGCGCCTTATGTGATGGAAATCATCATTCAAACTACAAAGGCTGTACCGTCTACAAAGAGCTACAAAAACAGAAATATCCTCCACTCCGCCATAAACTAATTAAGCTACACAAGACAGTTCCAGAGACCGCATATATTACTCCGAACCAAATACCGAATTATTCTTACTCCGACGTCGCCCGTAACAGCGCGAGAGAAAATACAACAAAACATACTCTCCTACAACGCAGCAAATAAATGAAACAAAACGAACGCTCCCGTCACAAAAATTTAATCAAGGAAGTATTCTAATGTCACAAAATGTAAAGCCAGAAAGCACCAACAATGAAATGAAGGAAATGATGGATATGTTCAAACAGCTCAACATGATGCAGCAAATGAGCATCATGACAAACCTATTACTGAGTCTTGTGACAGAACTTCGGTCGCAGTCTACCCAACACAAGTGTGGCCAGGATTTTGTCCAGGAAGGAGGCAGGCGGTCCACCTAGCCCCTCCGCGATTATGTCCTTTCAAACCAATTCTCCTTGCCTTGTGGAATGCAAATGGGCTTTCAAACCATACTCCAGAGTTAACAACTTTTTTGCACATGTATAACATTGACATCATGTTAATATCTGAAACACATTTCCCATTAAAAGTCATTTTCATGTGCCAAAATACAATCTCTATCACACAAACCACCCAGATGGCACAGCGCACGCAGGATCCGCCATACTGGTTAAAAGTAATATGAAACACCATGTTAATAACTCCATTTCCAGTGACAAAATTCAAGCAACAATTATCGTCATTGAAAGCTCAAATGGTCCTGTGCTGATTTCAGCTTTTTAAATACTCCCCAATCACAACCTAAAAACTGAGCAATATTCGTCTTCATTTAGACAGTTTGGCAACCGATTTATTGCCGGAGGTGACTACAACGCCAAACACTCCGACTGGGGCGCACGAATTACAACAACAAAGGGGCGAGAACTTATGAAAACCGTGCAAAGTCTAAATCTTAGCGTTAAATCCACCGGCAAGCCGACATACTGGCCGACCGATCCGAAAAAGAAACTTGATCTTGTGGACTTTTTTGTCACTAGAGGACTTACAACTGCGGCTCTACACTGTTTTTCCACCTATGACCTATCGTCAGATCATACACCTGTTCTAGCCGAACTCACCAACGTCCCTGTGGACGTGGTTAAACCCTGCAAAATCCACTCGAAAATGACTGATAGGGAATATTTCAGAAAAGTTATTGGAAACACTATGCCCAAGCGCATTCCTCTTAAATCCAATAATGACATTTCCACAGCTATTGAAACTTTCAACAAATGCGTACAGTCCGCTGCCTGGGAATAAACTTCTCCTGTACAAAGCTATTCTTAAACCTATGTGGTCTTATGGAGCGGAAGTTTGGGGAACTGCAAGCAACTCAAACTTAGACATAATCCAACGCTTTCAATCAAAAATTCTTCGCATAATAACGAATGCCCCTTGGTATGTCACTAACTCTCAGCTACATCGAGATCTAAGGATACCCACAGTGAGAGTAGAAATTACCAATAAACATAAGTCATACTCTCATCGCATACAAAAACTTCCCAACGTGCTAGCCCGGAAATTAATGAACCCAGCATTTGAAAGATCATTCAAAAGACTAAAACGGAGAACCCCACAGGATCTTCTCCGGTCATAAAATAGGATCTCTTAGGAGATCGTTAAATAATGTGTTTACGCCAATGTCATTAGTGGTATACGCATACCACTAATGACATTAAGCTCCTAACCACCAGCTAAATGGAAGGAACACATTAACGTAATGTGTAATAGAACCAGGAAAACAATTTACATATTTAAGACATTGGGATCTATTTTAGATTTTCCTTCTAGAGTGTCTTCTAAAGTGTATATTTTCCTCTTGTACAATGCATTTTATAGTATTGTATTATCGCCTGGGGTGGTAGTTGGTACTGGTAAAACTAAAATTCTGCGCTTAGAGCGGGTGCAGATATGTATTCTTAAATCTATGCTACATAAGCCTTCACTATTTCCAACTGCTGAATTATATCGAGAAGTAAATATTCTTTCAGTCAGAAAACTATTTTTTTTTTTTTTTTTTTTTTATGGAAAAGGACAAGGCAAACGAGCGTTCGGGTCACCTGATGGTAAGTGATTACCGCCGCCCACGGCCCCGTGCAACACCAGAGGAGCTACAGGTGCGTTGCCGGCCTTTAAGGTGGAGATAGACGCGCTTTTTGAAGGTACCCATGTCATATCGACCTGGAAACACTGCCGCGGGTAGGCCATTCCACAGTTCCGTGGTGCGTGGAAGGAAGTTCCTACGAAACCGCACAGTAGTGGATTGCCACGTATCCAGGTGGTGTGGATGATATTTCAGCTTATGTCGTACTGTGCGGTTAGAAAATTCGGCGGCAGGTAACAGGTCAAACAGTTCTTCAGAACACTCCCCATGATAAATGCGATAGAGAACGCACAGCGAGGAAACGTCTCTACGCAAAGCCAAAGTATCAAGCCTTTCACAGATTATTGGGTCCCCAATGATTCGAATGGCTCTACGTTGTATGCGATCAAATGGTTCAAGCTGATACTGGGGTGCACCAGCCCAGAGATGAGAACAGTACTCCATATGAGGCCGAACCTGGGCCCTATATAGGGCCAAACGGTGTTTTGGCGTGAAGTACCGTCTCGCTCTGTTGATGACCCCCAGTTTCTTCGAGGCCAACTTGGCCTTGCTTTCCAAATGATCGCGATACTGGCAGTCACTCGAAACATTGAGGCCCAATATACTGATACTGGGCGCGGCTGTAAGGGGAATGTTCTGAAAGACTGGTGATACGATAAATGGGATTTTTTTGGTGGTTAACGCGCAAACTTGTGTCTTCAGGGGGTTAAACTGAACTAGGTTCCTTTCACCCCATGAGGAGACATTGTTGAGGGATGCCTCAACGGAAGACACAAGTTTATTTCGGCACTGTTCGGCGTTTTCCCGAGAAAGACTTGCTCGGCCGGAGTAAACAGCGTCCACCGTGCTATCATCTGCATAGCAATGAATGCTAGAATCCTCTAACATGTCATTGATATGCAGAAGAAACAGCGTAGGGGACAGCACGCAGCCTTGGGGAACGCCAGCGTTCACGGGCATATGTTTAGAGCAAAAACCGTCGACAGCGACCTTGATGCTGCGCCCAGTGAGAAAGCTGGCGATCCACTTGCATAAATTCTCGGGAAGCCCATAGGATGGAAGTTTAGCCAGGAGCGCCTCATGCCACACTCGATCAAAGGCCTTCGCCATGTCCAAACTAACTGCCAGGCCCTCTCCCTTGCTTTCAATAGCCGCAGCCCAGCGATGGGTAAGGTAAACTAGAAGATCACCGGTTGAGCGACCATGGCGGAAGCCATATTGTCGGTCATTAATCAATCGGTGATCCTCTAGATAAACCAAGAGCTGGCTATTGATAATGCTCTCCATGACTTTTGAGAGCAGGGAGGTGATAGCAATAGGCCTGTAGTTAGATGGATCGGAACCATCGCCTTTCTTTGGGATCGGGTGGATAAGAGCGCTCTTCCATGAGTCTGGGACAACGCCGACTGAGTAAGAGTGCCGAAACAAACGCGTTAGCACCGGTGTCAGCTCAGGAGCACAGGAACGGAGCACTAAGGGAGAGATGCCATCTGGCCCGCTCGACTTGTGGATGTCCAAAGAGGACAGAGCTCGCCTAACAGCTGTTTGGTTAAACTTAACCTCAGGCATTGAGCTCTGGCACCGCGGGATGGTCGGCGGCGTTGTTCCTTGGTCATCCAAAGTCGAGTTTGAGGCAAAGAGAGCGCCCAGGAGATCGGCTTTCTCTTTTGCCGTGTGGACCAAGATGTCATTTCCCGTGCGTAATGGCGGAAGCGAAGGCTGGCTAAAGTTGCCAAGTGCCGCCTTTGAGAGCGCCCAGAACTGATGAGTTCCGGACGGGTAGCTCTCAAGCTTCTCGCCAATTTTGGCGATATGCTCGGACCTTGCTCTGGCAATTTGCCGCTTAAAGAACCTAGAGGCTCGGTTATACTTCCTTTTTGAGGTTTTCACCTCCGGATCCTTAGTAACCAGTGCCTCAGCCCAGATTTGATATGCCTCGCGTTTGCTAGAGGCAGCAAGCTTGCAAGACGTATCAAACCAAGGCTGTGACTTGCCACCGATTGGCACTACAGTGCTAGGAATATAAAGTTCCATGCCCTGTAGAACCACGTCGGCAACAGCAGCGGCACAGGTACTAGGATCATCAGAAGAGAAGCAAACCGGCCCCCAGGGATAAGATGAGTAAAATGTACGCATCCCATCCCAATCTGCTGACTTGTAGTGCCAGACGCGACGAGTTGCGGGTGATCTGCAGCTGCCGCGCTTAATGGGCACGACACTCCGTACCAGGCAGTGGTCAGAAGACCCCAAAGGGGCATCGACGACAACCTGGTACTGTTCCGGATGTGAAGTCAGCAGAAGGTCCAATAAAGAGGCATTGTGGTTGTCCACGTCCGGGAGTCGCGTAGGCGACTCAACCAATTGGGACAATCCGTTCGCCATAGCAAGGTCAAATGCAGCCCTCCCCGCGTGGTCGGTGGTGCGTGATCCAAGCCAACTGGCATTGTGCGCATTAAAATCGCCAAGTATCACGACCTCAGCGGAGGGGATCTGTGAGAGCATATCGTCGATAGCCGATTGAATGTGCTCCATGAGCCGATCCGTTTCTGCATTACCACTGTGGGACCTGTAAAGGCATGCGTAGACTCGGGCACGATCGTCCGAGTCAACACGGAGCCAGATGGTAGACAGGTCCCGACCTTCAAAATGGGCAAGACGACGGAAACTTAGGTCCTCCCTTACGTACACAGCGACCCCGGCATGAGGCATAAAATTATGTTCTATTTTGTAGCCGGGGTATTGGAGATAGGCTGTGTCGCTCGGTCGGGCAATTTGAGTCTCCGTCAGGAATAACAAGGCCGGCCGTGCCGTCTCGAGATGGTGGTGGACGGCATTCAGGTTGGAATGTAGACCCCTGATATTGCAAAAGTCCACGTTAAGCGTGGAAGGGGTTGCCGTGGAGCGTACGTCTCGTTTGCCCTGTCTATTGCGCGGTACTGTGCCCTCCCCAGAATTCGAAGGGCGGCCTGAGTTTTGAGACTCAGGGAGGGATTCTCCAGCACCGGAGGAGCTGGTACCCTCCTGGGGTAGTTTGTCTTTGAGTGCCGCTATCATATTCCAGGGAGGGGTGGGGGTTGGGCTCCGGAGCCCGGCATTACCTGATGCGAAACGCAGTGGCATAAAGCCACTACTTAACGCCGGTTTTAAATGCCGGGGGTGGTATTGATCCGGTCGAGTCTGCCCATGCATGTTGCCATTGCTGGCGACGTGACTCTACCACACGTACTTTAGTCGCCTCTTACGACACCACCAGTACCAGGGTGATCCTATTCTAAGCCGGGATCACGCGGCGAAAAAATTTATACACAAATACTCAATAATAGAGAGTTTATCATCAGTAAACGGATATCTGAGTTAGCATGTAGAAAAATTACTTCTTCAATTTCAACCTTATCTTATAATCAGAACTAAACAAAATATTCATCAAATAAATCTTAATATGTACCATTTCCAATTAAAAAAAGAATATTCTTATTATAATAGAAGGTTGATATTGAGTTATTCGTCCATTTGTCGCGCACTTACCTAACGCAAATTTAAGATTTATGTCATTTTCTCATAGATACTATTGTCAGAAATGGACTAAACTAAAATGAGATCACACGAAAAGAGCTAAAATAAAATAAAAAAAGAATTATCAAAATCCAGCTACCCAGTCAAAAATTCTGAGGTAACAAACTTAAAAAAAAATACCGTCGAATTGATAACCTCCTCCTTTTACAGAAGTTGGTTAATAAAAGTCTGACACAATCAAATTACGTTGATTACTCGTAAGTAATATAATTTTAATGAATAAATCACTTATCTTCTTATCTTATTTAACCGCAATTTAAATGAATAAAGTATAAGTAATAGGTTTTTAGTCCATAAATATAATTTTGTTAGTGGGTATATTTGTCGGGACTAGCTCAAATAGCGATGTCTACAATAAAAAGTATTTGGAAAGTAATTTCTTATTGTGAGATTATAAAAGTTGATATTGTGTTTAGGTGTGGTGATGTGAATACATGTTAAGAATTGATATGTAGGTACGTTACATTTATTTATAGTAGATTTATTTCTCAAGAGTGCATATAAAAAAATACATTAATTAAATATATATAAATAAATACATATTTTATGAATTTAACTTAATGTTTTACTCAAAACAAAGGAATTGTATATATACGTTTTTGTTTATTGTTGTATTATTGTTATATATACGTTTTTCATAATTTATACATTTTAGGTTCGAAAAAAGAAAAAATACTATTATATAATCTTTTCTTTTCAATGTTTTATATTTCTAAGATTTATATTTCTATTATTTATATCGATATACTATGAAATGCGGCTTAATTTTTATGGCACATATTATTACGATGTCGGAGACGTAAATGCGGGAACTGAGCCGCCATCTTATTACAGAGTAACCTTTAAAGAATATAATTATGTAATATAATGAAAGAATAAAAAGAATGTGTGATTCGTCTGTAGAATATATTATTCTACATTATGTCATAAAAACACCTTTAAATCTTGCATTACATATTCTCCTGTAGTATTTAAATATGTTCAATTACTAACAGTACAATGTCAATACTAATGTGGTGTTATAGTTAAATTTTGAATATTTTTCCGACAATATTGTTTAACTAGTTGATATAACATACAAAAATAGTCTATTTTTGAATTTAAAAAATATACTTTCTTCCCATGTGTAGTAATAACTATTAAACAAAAAATTACTATCAGCTTCACACTGTATCCCGCACAGTGTAGGCAGAGGGAACCTAGTGTTAAGACACTCCGTTCCCCACTTTCTGCCGAGTTCTGGAGGCATTTGCGTGTTGAGTGGCAGACCTCAACGCCGCGCTTAATGTCGACACCAGAGCGACGAAATGGAAATATAAGTTTAAGTAAATAAAATTACAATAAATATTAAATATGCTCAATTATATATAAAATAGTAATTGAGGCCAGTCGTGGCGCGGAGGCACGAAGTGTGACTGTACAAACGCGACTTGTTGTGGGTTCGATCACCACTCGTTTAAATGAAATATTTATTTAAATTTATATTTTCATGCTTTAAACCTTTATTTATGAACTAATTAAAATAAAACAAATGTTAAATGTGTACTTAAATCGGTGAAGCCGTTTCTGAGATTAGCGTGAACAAACGCACAGACAAACAGATAAACTAACCAAGTTTTATTACGTTGTTAAATACCCGTAATAACATTTTTTCTAATATATCTTCCATGCACAGACACCGACCGATGAGTTACGATTTTATTAAAAGTATCGATAAGCTGTTTTATTTTTCAAACATTAAATTGAATATTCTTATGGAAACTACGAAAATCGGCAATGAAGAGATAACAGAACTTGCGAGAATGTCACGGTGAGAATGAAGAAGAACGTGCTCAGCTGGTTTGGGCACGTTGAACGAATGAGTGATGAAAGAATGGCAAAAAAGTTTTACGATGGAAATGTGAGTGGTAAGAGAGATAGGGGGAGACCTCGGTTGACCTTCGAAAACATAGTATCAAAGATACTGGAGGAAAGTCACGAAAAAAGCATGAGGACCCCCCGGAGTATGAAGAGGTTGGTGATAGTGGACGAGGTGAAAGAGGTATGTAGAGACCGTAGCGTTTGGCGCTCCGTTCTCTCTGACTACCCCGCTAGGGATAAAGCGTGAAGTTAAGTAAGTAAGTAACTACGAAAATGCAACTTAAGGTTTTAATAATTTTAACCTTAGAAATATTAGTTAAGTGCGCTGCAAACATACATTGTAGGTATATGAAAACACGAACGTAAGCGGGTCGCTAGTACCTGTAATTAAATTATATCTGATCGTTGTCTGTACAGGAAAAGTTTTTATTGGGGGGCATTTATCAATATAACAGAAAACAACGCAACTGGGGAACGAAGAAAACAAAACTGGTTCGGCGGAAACTGGGGAACGGAGTGTCTTAAGTGGTTCTCTCTGCCTATTCTGATACATGGGTGATACAGCGTAAAGCTAATAATAATAAGTATATTAAGGCGAAGTAGGATAGTGTTGGAATGTAAACGCGACGTTTGTGGGTTCGATTTCCACATTTCTTGTAGGAAGACAAAACGCAGGATTGAGTCTCGCCATTCATCACGGAATGCTTTAAAAAATTAGGTAGGTAAGTGAGAAACGAACGGAGAGTCAAACGGTAATAAGTGTTAAGACGCACAGGTGTCTTAACACTTATTACCGTTTGACTACCCTACTATTAAATAGTTAGTATATGTATGTTTATATAAATTATATAGAGGGAGTGGAAATTTTCAAGTTTTATATATTTTAGTCGATTTTATGGGAACTTATTGTTGCTATAACTCGGTACAAAAAACAATAAATATATGAAACAAAATTAAGGAAGTTGTAATATGATTATTGCGAAAATTTCTTACTGTCCCTTAAACTTGTATAGCAAAATTTTTTGTATATATAATTCCAGGCACGCTACACAACAACGAGTTAACTTCTTTCTAATATTATTATACTAAAAATAAATTAAAATTTTTATTAAAATAATATTTTTTTTTGTAACAAATATCACATCACTATTAAAAAATAAAAAAAAAAAAACACGTGCCCGCTTATAGGCAATCATACATTAATAATTATGACTATAATCATAAAAATAATAAAATTTTACTTGTATTTTTTTACATTTTTTTAAAGTGTTATTCCACATTAATAAAATTTTATTTATTTAGAAAACGTATAAAATACTTATTTATAAATAGTATTGAGGCCAGTCGTGGCGCAGTGACACCAGGTGTGACTGTAAAACCGGTTATGGGTTATGGGTTCGATCCCCACTCGAGGAGATGAAATATTTACTTAAATTTATATTTCCATTTCTTCGCTCTGGTGTCGAGGTTAAGCGCGGCGTTGAGTTCTGCCACTCAACACGCAATGCCTCCAGAATTCGGCAGAAAGTGGGGAACGGAGTGTCTTAACACTAGGTTCCCTCTGCCTACCCTGCTGTGTGCGGGATACAGCGTGAAGGTGATTTAATTTTGATTTTTTTACTTGTAACTTAACGCCGCGGTTATTTTTGCTGAATTAAAAAGAAGATTAACTATAAATATTATAGAATATAAATATAATTAAACAGTGAGGCCTGTCGTGGTACATAAACATGTGTCTGTAAACACGATAGGTTGTAAGTTCGATTCCCACTTCAGGAAATGAAATATTAACTATTTTCATTTCCTCGCTCTAGTAAAGTTGGTGTTGAGTTCCGCCATTCAACACGAAAAACCTCTAGAATTCGACAAAAGGCGGAGAAATGTCTTACCACTCCCTCTGCCTTTCTTCTGACTACCCTGCTATCTGCGAAATAAAGTGAAGCTAATAAAAAATCAAGAATAATTAAGAATTTGTATCGGCTTTTCAAAAAGTTATAAGTGGAAAAGAACCATGAGCTAAATGTGTCGAAGACCGAGTGAGTATATATTGCGAGAGCGGAACTCCTAACTGTAGTATCTGTAGATATTCCCAATAAAACTATACTATCAGATAAGACACTAATCATGTATTAATTTAAATCGAGTTCAATTATTAATAAAACTATATTAATTATTAATATCTTTAAGGTGTACTTAACTTGACGACGTTTAAAATTTTTCAGTGGACTGCCAAAAATATCGGACTGTGGTAAATATCGGACCATCATGTTGCTAAACATATTTGTGTATATATTTTTGCCTCTCATATTGACAATATTATATTTACGCTACAATAAGAAAACTAGATTGATTAATCAAATACCTGGACCGAAGTCCTGGCCGATTGTTGGAAATTGCCTGGGTTTCATGCTGCCATCAGGTTAGTGATTTCATTTTATTTTTACAATTTTATCATATGATATATTTCATCCGCTTCACGCTGTCCAGATACACATAGCAGTGCAAGCAGGGGGAACCTAGTATAAAGTCTAGTCCGCATCTCTACTTCTCTAGTTTCAATTATTTTTCATCTCTTTCTTTTTTTCATTCAAGACATCAAGCTTAGTGTGCCAAAACCTACAAAAATCATTTTACAAGACTATAAGAAATTTAATCTAATCTATAATAGTTTCAAGCTGTACCCGTAGCGGGGTACTCAGAGAGAACGGAGTAGTCAAACACAGCCCTCGGAGGGGGTCTTCATATTTTTAGCGTGACCTTCCTCCAGTATCTTGGGTACTATAAACATATATTTTCGAAGGTCAACCTCTCTTACCGCTCACATTTCCTTCATAAAATTTTTTTGCCATTCCTTCATCATCCATTCGTTCGACGTGCAAAAACCAACTGAGCATGTTCTTTATTCTCACCGCAATATACTCGCTAGTATCTACATGCTGTGTATCTCTTCAATGCGGATTCGATCATCTAAGCTGACTACGTATATTCTACAAAGAGACCTTCGTCTTTTTTCACTTCTTTATAAAACCAGAACTTTTGTCTTACTCGTATTCAGATCAGTAATAGTTTAACTGTTATTTTCATACTCTTCTTTCAGAGTGATAACTAATGCCTACAATTCGTATTCTGATTATGCAATGGCGCGTCCTTGTTTAACATCCGATTGGATTTCAAATCAAGGCGACATGCCAGTTCCTATTCGCAAGCAGGTTGAGTGATCTCTGTAAAGAGACTTTAGCAAGGGTCCGCTCACATTGTACCGGGATAGTGTATCCCATAATTTCGTTTTCACAACTTTGTCAAATGCCTTTTCCTTTTGTGGAAAAGCACAAACACTTTTTTGTTCATGGCTAAGATTTTATCTGTGATCATGCGGAGAGGAAAGATCATACAATGTTTTCCAGGTCTAAACCCTCCTTGAGCCGCCCACAACAGCCTTTTGGAACTTTCTTGCATTCTTCTCGCTAATATTTTAGCATAAACATTACTACCCAAAGTAATCAAACTGATGGCCCTATAGATTGCGCAGTCTTTCGTGAATTCTTTACCTTTATATAAATGCACAATAACTTCTCTTCCCCAATCGTCTGGGACTTCCTTTGATTTCCAGAACAGGTCCAAGAAGCGTGGCATATTTGGTAATCTCGACAGTAGTTTGGCTGTTACTTGGGACAGAGGTATCATTACATTCTTACATCTCTCTATAAAATTCCACCCAACGCAGCATAACGTGTGGTTGTTGTATTAAAATTTTATCGTCTTTCGAAAGCACAATATTGTTTTTCACATCACATTATACAGGCCAGCGAGTGACCTTAGAAAACACTAAAATCGCGCCAAAATAACTTCGTTTTTCTTGAAGTTGTTCTTTAATTTATCATGTTTTTCTTTCTTTGACTTTTCTCATTTCAAATTTGATCTTTTTGGTGCTTTTGCAGCTTATACTTTTTATATTTATCTCTCTGCGAATTTTCCAGATTCACTGCAATCAGCAGTGAATCTGGAAGTTAAATATTGGAGTATGCTGGAATTAAATGAAGGAAGCAGCGACATAAGAAACTTTTCTCTATAAACATATCTCAGAAAATAATTTAAGTCCACAACTATCATGTATTCTTAATGACTTACTAGTAACATACGCTATAGTGGCGTCAAAAAGATTTTCAATTAATAGCTTCACTTTATGTTCCGTACATAGCGAAAGGAACAAGGGGGCAGAGGAAACCTAGACCAAGTGTTAAGACGTTCCGTTTTCATTAAACACTTCCATTCCGGTAAGTAGCGGGATTTAAAACCGTGCCTCTTTAGAAACCGTCCAAGCGCTCCAACAAAGCCATGCGTTCTCATCGAGCTACGTCGACATTTTTATACGCTTGTTACAGCTTATTTACGTTGTTAGCATCTCTGTAGGGAGATTTTTACAAATTTCCGCTACCCAAAGATAATTACTAAGAATTATCGTCTGGCAAGAGAGAATGCTATTTATTAAATACTTTTGTTAAACATTTTTAAAGTGTTATTCCACATTAAGGAAAGAAAAATACTTATATAGAAAACGTAGAAAAATTTGAACGTAGCGGGACTCGAACCCGCGCCTCCTGGAAACCGACCAGGCGCTCTGACCACTAAGTGTGGAATAACACTTTAAAAATGTGTAAAAAAAAAGAAAATATTAATAAATAATAATTTATTCCTCCGAATTGGATTTGGTTTTTACAGTCACACACTTGTGCTCCTACGCCACGACTGGCATCAAAAAATAATTTAGTTTAAATTTAATATAATTTCTTTTTGCAGATGAGCTTTTTAAATATCAGAGAAATTTAGCAAAGAAATATGGTCCAATTAACCAAATACATGGATTAAATATTCAAATGGTAAATCTTTGCGAGCCTGATTATGTTGAGGTAATTATCCTATATTTATATTGTTGTATTTATATAATCGTGTGAGTGAGCGGTAAGAGAGGTAAGGGGAGACCTCGGTTGACTTTCGAAAATGCAGTAATAAACACACTGGAGGAAGGTCACTTAAAAAGGATGAGCACCCCCGGGGGGCATGTATGAACAGGTTGATGACAGTGGACGAGGCGAAAATATAAAATTGTAAAAGAAACCACAATTATATAGTAGTAAATAGAAATCGATTTTCAGAATTGTAAAAACCTACTCATAATATATACCTACACATAGTTTTTTATAGAAATATTATCTTTCTTGATATTTGCTTACTAGGCTATAGCAGGTCTACTTGAGGACTTGGGAGTTGCTATTTACCTACGTAGTCACTTTTCTTTCTCAATACTACACTAATCACCTTCAGCCTACTCGAACTCTTCGGAGCATATCCTAATAGAAGTCCTCTTTGGCACTCTTAGTACTACTTGGCGTCTTTTATAGCCCCAACTTACATATACATTATTTTGATGCATTTGAGGACCTTTTAGAAAGATATGCTCCAGGGGCTGATCACACTATTATAATGGGTGACTTTAACACATGTTTAATTAAGAACAACTTTCGTGCACTAGACCTCATGATCGTCTCATCAACGGAACGTGTGGCAAGTTTTGGACAAATATCAGCTGATGCATTTTAATATCATGACCTCATTTACCTGTCATATAAAATACGTCCACCGAAACTAAAGCCGACGGTTGTGATGCGAAGATGCTTCAATAACATAGATAACGAGAAGTTTATGAACGATCTTGCCTGTATTAGCTGGGATTGCATATTTAGTGCCGCTAATATTAGTGATAAATAATAAAAAAAAATTGCAAAGGTACAAAAAACTACGGAACCGATGTAAGAAGACTTGAAGAGATGCCCGACGTAACTATATCTTCTCATCAATTAACAATAGCAATCCAGCAAAAACTTGGAAATTCCCGAACGCGATGGGTATAGGAGACTAGCGCACTAATGATGGAGATATCTTAAACAACTGCACAGATTTAAACGCTCTGAACATTATTTTACTACTGTCAATTTAATCTCTGACAGTAATAAAATAATAACACTTCATTCTTTATCATTACAGTCCAATCCCGCATCCAAACCCTTCCACTTCTCTTCTATTACAAGAACGTAGGTACGCAAGATTGTGCTTGCAATCAAATCCGATGCTACTGGTTTTGATAACATAAGCCGACGTATGATTCTCCTAGCACTTAACTCAATCCTTCCTGTCCTGTGTCATATTTTTTACTTCTCCCTATCCTATAGCGAATTTCCTGATGTTTGACGCCATGCCCTTGTAATCCTTATCCCTAAAGCATCTTAACCAACATCTTTCTCTAAGTATCGGCCTATTTCTATACTACATTTCTATATATTGTTTTTGAGCGCATAGTTCATGAACAAATGTATGTATACCTGCGCAATAATAACATCCTGTCCCCTTTCCAATCTGGTTTCCGTCCTGGGCGTGGCACAGTTACGGCTCTTAATAAAGTTTGTGACGATATAAGATGCAGTTTTTACAACCAGCAAGTAACCTTATTTGTTTTATTAGATTTTTCGAACGCTTTTAACACGGTAGATTTTGATATTTTATTTGCAATTTTAAAAACTATTGATTTCTCCTCGAAAGCTACTGAATGGTTTTCCTCTTATCTACACGGACGCACACAAAGCATTAAGCTTGACGGGAAGCATTCATCGCAATGTGCTATCAACGCTGGCGTTCCGCAAGGTAGTGTGCTCTCTCCCTTACTCTTTTCTATTTTCATTAGCACTCTCACTCAACATATATCATCATCTTACCACCTTTATGCCGATAACTTACAAATATATACAACTGCCCCTCCTCTCCCCCTTGTTTTATTTGATAATATTGCTTTGGAGGTTAGTGAGAGTGTTAAGAATTTGGGACTCAGGATGGATAGTGCATTTTACTGGTTGCCTTACGTGTCTGAGCTTAGTTGTAAGATTTTCTGTACTATAGGTAGATTGAGAAGGTGGAAGAATCTCTTGCCTCAAAAGGCCAAAATATCTTTGGCCAATGCCCTCCTTCTACCTATTTTAGACTATGCTGATTCTTGCATCTTAGATCTGTCTCAAGAACTCACGTGTAAGCTCGAATGGCTGCAAAATCTTATAATAAGGTTTATTTTTGGGTTGAGAAAACATGACCATGTGTTGCAGTACCGTAGCCAACTCAAATGGTAGTCAATAGAACATATGCGTCATTTGCATGCCCTAACCCTCCTTTACACCATCCTGTACAATCCCGTTACCTCATTATACCTCAAGGAGCGTTTTAAGTTTTTGGGGTCTGACACTCTCCATTCCCAAAACCTCTGCCCCCGTCTTAACTGTATCATTGAAATTCCTTTGTGCCGATCGAAATGCTATAGTGATTCTTTCACTGTTAAGACAGTGAAGCTATGGAATATACTGCCAATTGAAGTAAGACGATCACAGTCGATTGGAATATTTAAGTGTCGTCTTAAAAAGCTCTGTCTCAAATTAAATGTATGAACGGATAATGCGATAATAAGTGTACGTTTGTATCTATATCTATATGTTTGTAAATATGTAAGTATATATGTATGTATGTTTGTATATATATCTACATATGTATGCGTGTATGTGTATTTTTATATATGTGTACCTATGATTATATATTTATATATATGTATAAAATTATTGTGTTTTGTATTTACTATTTTGTTTTTTTATTTATAAAACAATGCTGTTTGCACCTCTCTGTACTCTTGCGTGAAATAAATCCTTTGATCTTTCATGGTTGCCTGTAAGAAATTGCTTTTAGTGATAAGGCCCCCATTGCACATTTGTGTATCTTTTAATTACTGTCATGAACTGTATGTTTTATTATTATTTGTGCAATAAAGTATTATTATTAAAATTATTATTACTAACGTTGTACGTAAGTTTCATAAGCTCTGTAAAGACCGCAAGGCACACAGATAGTGTAAATGTGATGACCGACCAAAACGTGATGAAAAATGAAACGTGATGACGGCCAAAAGCGGCCAAGATGACACATTTGCTTTTATTTAGCATGCTTTTTTAAGAATGCTCGGGTATAAGAGTGCTCAGAGGAAATAATGGAACACACATGCTCTTTAAATGCGGGTTCAAAACTTCGATATTCGATATGATAATATTTTTATTTGCTCTCTCGTTAAAAGGCAAATGTAGAGTTAAGTTCCCCCACTCAATAAGCAAAGCCTCGAAAAATCGATGGAAAATGGGGAACTTAATATCCAAAATAGTAAATACTCATTTATCCACAAAGTAACCTGATTTTTTTGAGTGTATTATTTATTATGTATCTTGTATGTATAACTGCTAAAACATATAATTCATATTTAACATTGTTGCAGAAACTTCTATCTACAAATGAGTACAATTATAAAGAACACCCATACACATATTTTTTTAATTGGTTAGGACAAGGATTACTAACTAGCAATGGTTTGTACTTAATTAATCAAAAATAAAAATCATTAAGTAAATTATTGTGATTATTTTATTTTGAGACCAGTCGTGGCGTTCGGCCATTCGTCTTTTCAAATATTGTTTAATGTTTACAGGCAACGCATGGCAACGAGGCAGAAAAATATTAACCAAGGCATTTCATTTCAATATACTAAAGAAATTCTTCAACACATTTGTGGAACAGACGGAAATTCTGAATAAAGAATTGAGAAAAGATGCCAACAAGAAACAGATTGAACTGTTGCCACTGATAAGCAACTTGACATTACATATTATGTGCGGTGAGTATTGCTCTGATGATATCTATTTATCTTATCAATATAATTAATTTCAACTCGCACTTAATCGATTTCTTTAAGGCAGTAAATAGTATAGTAGGTAGTTCAAATCTCACTTTTTATTTTATTTTTTTAAAGGAACCTTAATTAAGGTCTGTCGTTCTACAAATTGTAGTCCTTGTTTGCTTGTTTCTTAGGTGTTGACCTAAAATCTTGAAATTGATACGGAGGCCTCGGTAGGTCAGTCTCGACTCACACTTGACAGATTTTTTTAAATTTCATATATCTTTATCATTTACAGAAACAGCAATGGGTATCTCTGTACAGGACAACATGAAGTCTATATTAGAATCATATTATAAATCGCTGCTCAACATGGGACAATGTTTTAGCAAAAGGTTTAGTAGCTTATGGATGAATAATGAACATGTATATAAACTAACCAAAACTGGAAAAATAGAAGATGAAGCAGTGAAAGTTTTACATCATTTAACGAGTACCATTGTGAATAATCGAAAGAAACTTTATAAAAATAATATGATTGATGATGAGATGGATGGTGATGAGGGTAGTCGCAAGTATGTAATGTTAGATCTACTTCTTAAAAATGAAAAAGAAGGGTACATTGACATCGAAGGCGTAAGGCAGGAAGTTGATACGTTTATGTTTGCGGTAAGTGTTGCTAATAACTTTTATTATATTTAATTGTAAATAGTTGTTATGTAATACCATTATCCATCATCTTTTGTTTTGTTCCGGTGGCGAGGCAAAAGCGCAGTGTTGAGTTGAGCCACTTACTCAATCGAATTGCTTGCAGTATTTGACGGAAAATGGGAAACAGAGATGACACGGAATATCTCTATCGGATAAGGGGACGTAGTGCGTCCCCTTTGCTATAGTCCTGTGTGCGGGAGTTATATATATATTAATTAAAAAAATATATTAATTTATTTTTCTTATCAATTTTAGGGTCACGACACGACTTCAGTAGCAACAACATTTTTGCTAATGACGTTGGCGAACGAAGAAGTTATACAAGTAAGTTTTTTTTAGTATTATTATAGTTTAATATTTAATCACATTTTTCCGCTATTGTAAGACAAAAAGCGGAGTTGATCTCCGCCACTGAGCACTGACAGTGGAGTAAGGAGAGCTTACTAAGCTTACTAAGCTTACTGCTAAGGAGAGCTAGTACACCTTAAACGAAAATTATTTTCTTTTTGAAAATTCATAATATAAAACAGAATTTAATTGAATTATAAATTAATAATAATTTTGTAAATGATATGCCTTTTAAGTTATGTACATTACTTGTAGTCCATTTTAATATAATTATATTTGTTTATTTTAATAAATTTAAAGTTTCGATGTAGCTTGATGAGAATGTAGCCTTAGTGGTCAGAGCGCCTTGTCGGTTTTCAGGAGGCGCGGGTTCGGTCCCGCTTCGTAGAAATTTTTATACGTTTTCTAAATAAGTATTAATAATAGTAATTGCCACAATTGTGGGTTCGACCCTCATTCGAGGGAGTTACTTAATATATTTATTTTCGCCGCCCTGATAGAAATTTGGTGTCGAGTTCTGCCACAACCCACACAATGAAATCTCACAAACAATCTAAAATTCTTCTTCGAAGTTATAAAAACCACGAGTACGAAATTGCGAATACATTTAAAAAAATGTTTCTATTTTTCTATGTAATTCTAGAACAAAATTTGTGATGAGATGCGAAAGATTTTTGGTGATAGTGATCGCCCACCTACAACGGATGATGTTAATGAAATGAAGTATTTAGATTGCTGCGTAAAGGAAACACTCCGGATGTATCCCAGTGCAACTATGATTTTCAGAAATTTGAAAAAGGATTGTGTGTTCGGTACTGTTTGACGTTAATAATATTTTTTTATTTACTTATTAAGACGAATTGAACGTAGCGGAATTTGAATCCGCGCCTCTTCTATGAGGATATATTGACGGTTTCCAAAGAGGCGCGAGTTCAAATCCCGCTACGTTCAAATTTTTATACTAAACTAAACTAGCTTCACGCTTTATCCCTAACGGGGTAGTCAGAGAGAACGGAACGCCAAACACTACGGTCACCATCTCTTCATACATGCCCTCCGGGGAGTCTTCATGCTTTGTACGTAACCTTCCTCCAGTATCTTTGATAGCGTGTTTTCGAAGGTCAACCGAGGTCTCCCCTATCTCTCTTACCTCTCACCTCTCCCTATCTCTCTTACCTCTCACATTTACATCGTAAATCTTTTTTGCCATTTTTTCATCACTCATTCGTTCGTTCGTTCATTCGTCGTGCCTAAACACGTTCTTCTTCATTCTCACCGTGACATCCTCGCTAGTACCTACCATTCTGTGTACCTCTTCATTGCGGATTTGATCAGCTAAGCTGACTCCGCATATCCTACGAAGAAATCGCATCTCCACGGCATTCATGGCGCTCCTTGGCGACAGCTATCTGAATACAAATTGAACCGATTGAGATCGGATGTCAAACCATGGCGACTTGCCAGTTCCTACTCGCATTAGGGCTGAGTGATCTCTGTAAAAAGATTTTATATCCTACGCTCACATTGTACCAGGATAGTATCTCCCATATTTTCGTTTTCACAACTCTGTCAAATGCCTTTTCCAAGTCCACAAAAGCACAAAAACTTTTTGGTAAAGGCTAAAGCTAAAGGTCTTTTTACAACGGCACGATGACCGCACCTCGCCAATCGTCTGGGACCTCCCCTGATTTCCAGCATAAATTGCACAAAAACCAGAACAAGTCCAACTACATCTGCTCCCGCTGATTTACCATATTTCAGACTTCGTATTGCACTCTCAACTTCTTTTACACAGATTTCGCTATCGGCTACATCAAGACTCAGCGTTTCGCTGCTTCTTGAGACTTAGACATCATCACATTTATACATCTCCTTGTAAAATTCCGCCCATCGCTGCAAAACGTGTGGTTGTTCTGTTAGAATTTCACCGTCCTACGAAATGACTCGTGAAAAGAAAGCCCACAGTGAGAGTTTGTCACCATTGTATGATAAACTTGAAACTGTGGAGAGGCAGAAGTTCATTTACAAACGTTGGCACGTTCCCGGGATAAAGCGATGCAAGATATCGCAAAATGTATTTGCGTCAGAGATTCCCAGAGCACGCTGCTCAGTAGTCATGCCTCTGTGAAGGAGAGGTGGAGAAGCTACTTCCAGGAGTTGCTGAATACTCAGCACCCATGCAGTCTTTATCACGACCCACCGCCTAACCTCGGACTTATTGCCCCAATAACCCTTGACGAAACTCGTAATTGCCTTCGACGGGGCAGTCTTCTAGATTGTGGTAGTTATAGGGGCATTACACTTATGAGTCATACCATGAAGCTCTTCGAACGCATGATCGACATCAGTCTCCGCCGCGAGTGTACTATCTCTGAGTCTCAATATGGGTTTCAGCCAGGATGGGGCACTATGGAGGCATACGAGGAAAAAGGAGAGATCTGTAGAAGGCCTTTGACTATGTGCCTCGTCAATGCATCTGGTGGGCATTGCGATCCAAAAGTTCCCTGAGGCCTATATTGAGATTATCAGAGACATGTACCACGATTCCATTGCGATCGCAGGATAGAACCGAAACCCGAGTGTCAGATATACAAGAGCATCATCCGACCGGTTCTTTTATATGGCAGCGAATGTTGGCCAGCACTAAGGAGCTTCACGTCACGGAAATGAAGATGCTGAGGTAGATGTGGCGTAATGCGGTCTGACCGCATACGCAACACATTCATTCGAGGTAGTCTTGGAGTCCGTGACATAGCGGATAAGCTTCAAGAGCCTCGCCTGAGATGGTTTGGTCACGTTATGCGCCGGCCTAAGAACTATGTCGGATGCAAGTGCCTTGCTATGTCAGTCCATGGAGTGAGACCTCTCGGACGCCTAAGGAAGCGCTGGTTGGATGTCGTGATGCAGGACATGAGAGTCAATGAGAGCCACCGAGGACGCCAAAGACCGTGCAAAGTGGAGTAAGTTGAACAGGAAGCCAAACCCTGGCAAAAGCCGGGATTAATGCCAGGAAGAAGAAGAAGAAAATTTGATTGAATAAATTAAATATTTAATATTTTCATTTCTTTGCTCTGGTGTGGCTAAGCGCAGCGTTGAGTCTTGGCACTTAACACGCAATGCGTCCAGAATTCGGTAAAAAGTGGAACACGACTCGCATCTTTTCATAGTTTTTTTGTCTCTGTTAAGAATTTGCTTAATAGATTATATTAGAGGCAAATTATGGGGTTGAGTAATGTTTATCGAAAACACGATATTTTAAAAGTGTCTCGACTCTATTTTTTCCTCTCCTTAACCTACTAATAACATTATTCAAATATCTAGGTGATTACACAGTATCGGCCGGGACTTCCTGTTGTATTGGTATATATGATATGCATCACCGCGCCGACTTGTATCCGGAACCAGAGCGCTTCATACCTGAAAGATTTCTGCCAGAAAATTGTATAAAGAGACATCCTTATTCTTATATTCCATTCAGTGCTGGACCCCGAAATTGCCTTGGTAATTCAACGTTTTTAATTATTTTGAATTTTAAAAATTCTTTATAAAAATTCTAGTCCTAGGTAATAGCTACAGAAAAAAAGTATTAAAAGAAATGTAAAAATAACAAAAGGTACGGACCATAAGTCTGTAGTGTAAGAATTAAAATAAAAAAAAAATATATATTTTGAATCCATCATGTAGCAAGGACACTAATGTGTGACTTTAATGCTACGGTTTACGGTTGATCTTTACACTAGGTTACCCAACTGTGTGCGGGATACAGCGCGAAGCTGATTTTATTATTTTACAAAATTTCACTTAGATCTAAGGTGTTAAGAGTGTTTATATATGTATATTTAACAATTTTGCACATTACAATATATATTTAATTACTTAACTATAAGCACATGCTAAACTTTTATTATAATTGAAATTTAGTTGTCTATGGAATATGATCTCAGTATATATCCATTTCACCCCCATATATGTTTGTTTTAGAATTTGTGATTTTTTGAAAAATTCAATTTCAATTTCAAATACAGCCCGTCTGTTGAGTCTGCGCTCATGATTTTTTTTCAATAGAGTTGAGCTCTATAGAGCTCGTAGAATTTTTGTTTATTGTAATATTTAAAACAGCGTGGAAACAAAAATAACATTTTTCAAGGGCTGCTGCGATAAAAAAATACTTTTGATTTTTTTCCAGAAGTAGTTTTAAAAACTACTAGTATTTATGTATTCAATCTCTGAAAGTTAGATTTCATTCAATGACAATGAGGTTAATTTAAAAAATATGTAGTCCACCATTTTATGGTGGCGGTCATCTTGGGTTTATTTTACGGTGTGCAGTATTATTCTAGTCAAGTCCTTTATTTTGATACCCATATCAAAAGTGATTTAAAAATATATATAGTCCGCCATTTTGTTGTAGAGGCCATCTTAGATTTTTTTCTCAAGAATATTTTATATTGCCTGTAATTAAGTCAATAATAAGAGAAAATAATAATAAAAGTGCAACGACGAGTTCGTTCGTCACAGCACATTCAGGTGTTTACTACTTTCAAATTCAAATCCAAAATATTCTTTATTCATATAGACTATATAAGCACTTTTGAATCGTCGAGTGAAAAAGTAAACAAAAAAAAAATGTAACCTGCGGTTCGGAAGCAGTTCTGCTGAGAAGAGTTGGCAAGAAACTCAATTGTTGCTCTTTTCAAAGCCAATGGTATAATTAAATTATTACATTAACTGGCAGCTATCCTCCATCACATTCAATAGACATTAATTAAATACATGTTTATCCTTTAGATATTCTAGTGTAATAAGCTATGACCAGTGTAATAACCTTTACTTTTTAGTATTTTTTTTAAAGATATTTTAAATTGTGGTAGTGGCAGACTTAGAATACACTGCGGAAGTTCATTATATACACATAAACTCAGACCCACAAAAGATTTATTGACTTTTTAGAGACGAAAACTTGGCGTAACAAGTTTATCTAAAGATATTGAAAATATTTCTCGTTCCTATCGTATGTATATCACTATTTTTATTATGACACAGTACATTTTGCCGGACAAATAGAATTTTATAATATTCAAATTGTGAAGCAACTGTAACAATACCTGCATTTTTAAAAACATCCCGCAGAGAATCTCGAGCTCTGAGGTTATAAATATATCTCACGGCTCTTTTTTGGAGAATAAATATTGAATTTATATCTGAAGCACTGCCCCATAGCAACATTCCATAACATAAAATAATATGAAAATAGCTATAGTGGACTAGTCGGGCAGTTTCAACGTCCGTCATTTGTCTTACTTTTTTTTATTGCGAACGCGGCAGAGCTGAGTTTATTCGCAAATGCTTCCAGAGGAGTGTTCCACTGGAGATTGGAATCTATAGTACAACCTAAGAAAATAACTAATTCCGACACATTGAGGGTTTCTCCTTTAGTTACTAGACTAAAATTATGTTTTTTAATGTTTGGTAAAGCAAATTCAATATATTTATTGTTCCAGGTCATAAATACGCTACGCTAGAAATGAAAGTTATTATAGCAGGCATACTTCGTAAATTCCGCCTTGAACCCGTGACCAAGCCTTCAGAGATGGAATTTATAACAGACATTGTATTGCGCACAAAAAAACCAATTTATGTAAAATTCTGCTTGAGAACATAAAGGCAAAGAATGGTAAGGTATAATGAAATATTTATGTACTTTTAGATCTAATTAAAGAATTTTAAGTGCAAAGTTACGTTTTTGTTTTATCTAACGCCTGTACCTTTACCTTTAACCTTTTTACCTTTTTTAACTAATAAATTTTTTCACCACGTACCTATAGGTTTCACATAAGTTTAGTAAATATTTTCATTACAAATGGACATTTAAATGATTGTTACACAACCTGTCGTGTTTACAGTCGCACCCTTGTACCCGTGCGCCACGACTGGCTTCGAGAACAACAATAATTATTATTTTCTGAATTAAAAAAATAGCCTTTGTTACGACCTGATTACGTAACTTTATATTGCATCCGTGTGAAGCCGAAGCGGGACTAGTTTTATATGATACTAGCGAACCGTTCGCTTCGTTCGTTCGGGCTTCGCCCACTTAAACTACACTAGATATTATTTATTTACTAATCTAAATTACTTTCATGTTCTAACATTATCACTTTAAAGACAATATCTGCACATTAAACCCATTCGTTGACGAATACGATACTTTAAAATACTATATTTTTCTATTTATGAATCGATTGAAATAAAATAAAATTAAATATTAAAGGAAGTTTGGCAAAGTCCAAGTACAAAATGCATTTAAATCGGTTAAGCGATTTCTGAGACTAGCGTGCAAAAACGCACAAATGTTATATTAATTCAGCGTCAAGCTGTATCCCGCATATAGCAGGTTAGGCAGAGGGAATCTAGTGTTAAGATACTCTGTCTCCATTCATGCATTGCATCTTGAGCGACGGAGCTCAAGGTCGGGCTTTTGCCTTGATATTATATGTAATGGTATAATTATATAGAGGGGTGGAATTTTTTTTTATATTTTAGTCGACTTTTTCTAAGGTTAATAATTATGAGGACCATAATTAAAGAAGGTTTTATAATGTGATAAAGACGATATATGTAATATGATTCTTGTATAAAGAAGTAAAAAGAGTTATCTATCTATAATATTATAAAATATTAGTCGCCATCCGCCTCGATAAGTGTGCATAGAGCCGTACCCGTTGAGACACTTCCGTGCATGCGCTGTTTTAATGGTAAGTAGGGGAGAGGGAGACACATTCGAACGATTTTTAAACTTTCGTGTCATATCTAAAAATTCTACAGTTTTTAACTTCTTTACTATTTCACAATGCTTAGTCCAACTATTGTGCCACAAAATCGTAGCATCATATGTAGAAGAATATATAAGTTAAAGGTGCAATATCAATTTTAGCTACTAGCAGTAGTCAAATGTTCAAAGCTGCCCCCCTTCCGGGGTAGCTTTGAACATATATGGGGCAGTTATGAATTATCATTGAATTTAATGAAATTAAAAGGCGTATCAAACTTTTAAGTGATTTTATTAATAGACTTAACATTAGAAACGATGGAGATTACATTACTAATTGATATTTGATGTTAAAACTTAAAAAAAAACCTAGTTTAATATTGCGATTGTACTAGTACTACTGTTAAATAGCATAAGTCTTAATATTAATAGACTTTAAAAAAAGAACAAACAAAAAAGTAACTTTGGCTTCGTAGAAGTACTTAACATTATGGGATCAATCATAGAATAAACCTAATATTATGAAAATAAAACAAAATATTTTTTAATAAACAGCTTATTACCCTAATTTGAACTTAGACAAATTAAATTCAAAGGAACATGGATAGTATACTGACGTAAAGAAAAAAATTGTACAAGCTACTTTTTTACTATTCACAGATGATGAAACATTCTCTAAAATGGAGTCTCCAATATTTATTAAGTTGTAGTCTAATTCCATTTCGTAGTCTTCATACGCACAGGTATCAGTATCTTCATTCTCGTCACAGTAAATTGTCACTTCCTCTTCTGATTCCAAATGCATTTTTGAGTCAGTTTCTTGTAAATAAAAGTTCAGTATAGTTTTGTTTTTCTTTCGCCGTATTTTGTTATATATAATAATATTCAAAACTGCCCCCTTTATTTTGTTCAAAGCTGCCTCAGTGGTATTTGAAAAATTAAAAACGTTATTTTTTCAAGTAAAAGTATAAAAATTGTATTAATTTCTAGTTTACTGCATGATATATGAAAAATTCTAACTAAAAAAAGAAAAAAATAAAACCATATACCTTGAATTGGATCCCTGCGATCCTTACGCGTTTATTTAAAAATGTATAAAATTTTACTCAAAATCAAACACTCCTCGTAACTCAACAACTGGCTCTCATATATCAGCGGTGACAAGTGACACGTGTGCAGATTAGTGCTGCCACTACTCAAAAAAAATCTACCAAAATTTCTTTTTAAAATAGCTCTGTTAACACATATTTTCAAAGGTGCCCCTGTTCTAAGCTACCCCCCTCTCCCCTACTACATGAAAATAATGTACTTGAGTTCATCTTAATAAAATCTACAAAAAAGCCAGCAACAGCATATTCGTATCTTTTAAAAATAACGTATAGTAAGTATATTTTTGTCTAAAACAGTAATTTGAATGTATGTTTTTTATTGTGAGAGTGGTAGTCCATAATGGTATCAATCCTTATCCTTTTAAATACTTTGTTAATTTTCTACGTTAAACGAAGATAAAATTAAAACACTGTTTCGAAATTACAAATATTTTTAGAGAAAAACGTATTTAAGTGTTGACACATCACTCCGGCTATAGACGCCTGTACCGCTCATGTTTCATTTATCCATTAGTCTCAACATATAAATAAGTATATTAGTTACCTTGGCCATTTAATGTAGATCAAAACTGTCTTTTACAGAAATTTACAGAAAATTACGATACCAAAAAATTATTGCTACGAAACGGTTCGCCGCCACGCGTCCCCCAGCGCCCTTTTGCACTTTTAGTTTAATACTTTTAAATATTTATTTTAAGTTGATAATTAACTTATATACAGCTAAATAATATAGCTAAATATTTTTCTTAAAATGTATGAATGCAAAAATCCAGTCCGCTCACAATTAACGATTTGTGGAGCAATATATAATCTATATTTTAACCCGAAATTTTTGCGAAATCGGAATTTATATTTGAGAGGCCTGTGCTGCGAAGATCTTTATATATTTACGGCTGAGAAGAGCCGTGAGGCCTTTGTTATTAAAAGTATGGCGAGAGGAAAGTCTCCAGGGCATGATGGTCTCAGCGTCGAGCATCTTAAGTACACATTTGCCTTATTGCAGCATTTATATATCGTTTTCGTTTCATTTTGTATGAAATTCGCCACGTAAACAAATCTTACTTCCCGTAGAACTACAGTTATGAAATTTATGTTGAAGTAAGATCTTACAATACAAATAGAGGAAAAAATCCGCAAACTATAAATTTATTTAGTTAGATATTTCATAGAAAAAAAATATTACAAACTTATATTTGTGGTTCCTTTCATTCTTAATTGCATATGAAAGCAATGTAGAAAGGACGAAATGCAAGATCAATGTAAATGGTAAGATATTAGAACAAGTGAATGGCGTGGTATATTTTGGAAGTATGTTCATTAGAGATGGGTATTACATTCTCTAAAAATATTTGTAATTTCGAAGTAGTGTTCTAATTTTATCCTTGTTTTACGTAGAAAATTAATAAAGTATTTAAAAGGATAAGGATTATTACCATTATAGACAAACATCTCGCACAATAAAAAATATATTCAGATTACTATTTTTAGACAGAAATATGCTCACTATACGTTATCCTTAAAATATACGAATATGCTGCCGCTGACTTTTTTGTAGATCTTATTAAGAGGAACAATACCCCAGTATATTGTTTTCACGTAGTACTTACCATTAGCTAAGCAGCGCATGTGCGAAAGTGTCTAACGCGTAGGACTTTATACATATTTATCGTATTTATGTCTTGATTATATATTTATCGTATTTATGTCAAATTACATCAAAATGTACATATAATAAACTATATATAAACCTTCTTTGATAAATTCTCTACCTGATGGTGAAAACCGCATCAAAATCCGTTGGGTGTTTTAGAAGAAGAATACTTAGAAAGGCACAGACAGAGGCGGAGGGCAACTTTATTTTATAACTAGCGGTCCACGTGTGGCTTCGCCTCTTTAACTACATGATTATTGATTTAATAAACAGAATTGATTGACAATTATAATGACTTCTAATATGATTTTTTATTTGTTTAATCTGTAATATTCTAATATAATTTTTTTACTGTATTATCGTAATTTCCATTGTTGATATTTGATATTTATAAAATATATATAAAGCTAATTATTTAATACACGTATATATTTTTGTAACATTATGTTCTTTTTACCTATGTAATGTACGTTTCATCATAATTCTAAAGCTCTGTTAAATGTGCTGATGTCGGTGAATAATTTAATTTACTCTTTCAGAAACAGCCTTAAATGTTAAATTATTGATTTCAAGGATTCATAATAGTCTTTGTAAAATAACTGTAATGTAATTGCATATTCTGTAACTCCTCTATAGTTTTTAAATTAGTTACATATATTATAATATTTATTAGCTAAATGTACAATTGGTAAATATGTAGTTATTAAAGACTACACGTAGAAAGGCTGTTTTTAGGCATTTTTATATAGATTTATTTCAAACGAACAAACGAACCGAAGAATCTATGTATTTACTTAATATTTCTTTGAAGATCAAATCGGTCTTTATGTCTGTGTTGAATTAATTACGACTTAAACTTAACTTTATAAAATATTGTATAATATATATTGTATAATAGTGCTTCAAAAATATTTATTTTTATCAACAGCCATATAACCAAGACGTTTCGAATGTCATTCTTTGGCCAAGAGTCTTACCAGCGCGCTTGCTATATACAATTCGCAGGCAAACTAATGCCTTGAGATCATTCAAATGACTATAACTTTTTTTTAATGAACCGATTTTGATGAACCAAACGTTAGTAATTAAGTTGAGTTAAAATTAAGCAATTGGTGAAACTTTTAAGTAAATCGGTTCAGTACTTTCAGAGAAAAATGTGGATATACACATCGACAGACAGACAGACAAGAAATTCAAAAAAAATATTTTTACTTTCTATTATTCTTTTTAAGTGCTCCTCTATCCATTTTAGTCAAAATTACTAAATGTACAGACAAAATATTTTTACTGTCTTATATAATATATAGAGATATTAATGAACATTTGTACACCAACATAAAATCCTGTTTTTTCATCTTTTTTAATGTAGGAAAGGAATATAAATCTATATAATAATAGATAACTACTTAATACACTTAGCCAAAGCTAAAAAAGAAATAAAAAAATATCCAACTTGGCACCGACTGACCGTCGAGACCGTCGTGGCGCAGTGGCACAAGTAAATGTGAATGTAAACGTGGGTTCGATTCCTACTCGGGGGAATGAATTATTTAATATTTTTTATTTAGTCACTTTAGTAACAAGGCAAACGCGGCGGTGAGTTCCGCCAATCAACATGCAATGCTCAAAAAATTTGACGAAAAGTTAACTTTTCGTCAAATTTTTTGAGAGAAAGAGAACGTCGGGAAGTTAGACTTCAATCTTTAAGCTGCTTTGTTTATTTTATGAATATAAAATATCACTCATATTGTAACTTGATTCATTTAAAATTGTTATCTATCATGTATACTTGTAAAACTGTTAAAACATTTAATTGGTATTTTACATTGTTGCAGAAACTTCTGTCTTCAAATGACACATTGGTTAGGACAAGGTTTACTAACTACCAATGGTTAGTACTTAATTAGTGAATATATGCTAAATCATATGTCCGCTTTTCACCACGAGCGAAGCAAGCCCATTAAGGAACTTGCAAGAGTAAACGACGTGCTTGTATTTTCATCCATAAATATTCGGATTTAAAGCACCGAGCGAGCAGAAGGAGTTGAAATGAACACGCTCAGTGCTAGACAGCGAAGTAATCACAAAATGCAAAACTCTTTGTTAGCAAAAATGTTAAACTAATTTTCTTAAAATGAGTCTGTCGCGCCTGCCCTAGCATTGTCCCCTCATTTCTCTTTCACACTGGAAGTATGTTTGATAGAACGCGCTTATCTAATAAACTACTGGTTTACATAAAAAAATTCTTTTTGTTATGTATAGTCCGTTTATTGTAGTGGTAAATTATTTGACGTTCATAAAATTAAGCACGTAATTTCTTATTTTGAAAATAAATTATATGATTTTGACTTTGACAGATCATTGGGACCCCAACCCTCTACCCTCTACCCTCAACCCTCAACTCTACGTTGTATGCGATAAAATGGTTCAAGCTGATACTGGGATGCACCAGCCTAGAGATGATGAACAGTACTTTATATGAGGCCAAACCTAGGCGCTATACAGGGTCAATCGGTATTTTGGCGTGAAGTACTGTCTGCCGATGACGCCAAGATTCTTTGAGGCCAACTTGGTCTTGCTTTCTGGATGATCGCGATACTGACAATCAGTCGAAACGCTAAGACCAAATATGTTGATACTGGGCGCGGGTCAAAAATTGATGATATGACTTATGGGGTTTTCTTAGTGGTTAACGAGCAAATTTGTGTCTTCTCGGATTTGAATTGAGCCAGTTTCCTTTCACCCCATAAGGCAACATTTCCGAGGATTACCCCAAGAGAAGACACAAGCTTATTTCGGCACCAGTTGACGTTTTCCCGAGAAAGATTTGCTAGCTGGAGTATACAGCCTTCACTGTCGCGTAACTATAATACCAAAAGTCTATACCTTTTTTACCTAAGCGTTGTATCTCACACATACCAGGGAACCTAGTGTTAAAATACTACGATCCTATTAAAACACTCCCGTTTCCTTATGCCCCTCTGAGTCTTTAGGTATTACGTATTTGTTGTTGAGTGGTGGAGCTTAAAATTTTAATTGATCGCTGTCTGTACAAGAAAGGTATATGAAAATTGTATTTATTGGAGGCATTAATATAACAGAACTAAAAACATTTTTTTTTATTTTTTGTTATATTTTAATTGCCTGCTAGTCTCAGAAACAGCTTGCTTCAAAACTTAAGTAAAGAAAAAGTTAAGACACCCCGGTCTCAAAACTAGATCCCCTCTGCCTACCCTTCTATACGCGGGATACAGCGTGAAACTAGAAACAAAATGTATAAATGTAGGTCTATTAAAGTGAAGTAAGATAGTGTTCGAATGTAAACGCGACGTTTGTGGGTTTGATTCCCATCCGGAGAATGTAATATTTAAATTTCCTCTCTCTGTTTTGGCAGGAAGACAAAGCGTGCCGTTTAAGTCCGCCATTGAACACGCCATGCCTTAAAATTGGGCGTTGTTCAAGACCAAATGATAGTTTTACTATAATTTAAGTAGATAACTTTATTTTAGTTTCTTATAAAACATAGTTAAAAATGTCTATTATTTTTAAAGAGCAAACATGTTATTTATAATGTAAAACATATGTAATTTTATAAGGTGTTTTTATATTTCTGTCAATCATATTGTTGCGACCAGAATACATCCTTGATTTATGTAAATAAATATTTCATTTCCTCGAGTGGGGATCGAACCCACAACCAGTCGGCTTTACAGTCACACTTTGTGTCCCTGCGCCACGACTGGCCTTTATAAAGAGTTATAATAATACTTAAATTAAAAATAAAATAATATTTTTTTGTATAATAATTTTTTCTACAACAATAATCACATTATAAAAAAAGGTCAAATTAAATCAGCTTCACGCTGTATCCACACACAGCAGGGTAGGCAGAGGGAACGTAGTGTTAAGACACTTCGTTCCCCACATTCTGCCGAATTCTGGAGGAATTGCGTGTTGAGTGGCAGAACTCAACGCCGCACTTAACCTCGACACCAGAGCGAAGAAATGGAATCATAAATTTGAGTAAATATTTCATCTCCTCGAGTGGGGATCGAACCCACAACCAGTCGGTTTTACAGTAACAGTTCGTGCCGCTGCGCCACGACTGGCCTCAAATCACATTATGATGATTGTAAATATAAATTAAACACATATAAGCTCATTGTTAGTATCAAGTTATATTTTATTATTTTTATGATCATATTCATTACTAATTATGGAATTATGCATTATTAGTTATGAATAGGATCATAAAAATAATAAAATATAACTTGAAAGAGCTCCACACTGCGCGCAGTGCTCATTCTTAATTTATTACATATAGAGACCTTAACTTGCTTATATTATTATGTAGCTATATAACCTTTGTATAATTCTTACTTTATATTTAAGGAAAAACTTAAATATGAAAATATTCTAAAATTAAATTCAATTAAAAAATATACTTACGTATTCTAAAGTAAAAAATATTCATATTTACATAAATTTTGGCATGAAAAAAGGATATTTGCTTAATATTTTCGTTAACGTTTCGACGGACGTTTCTAAAAAAAAATAAATAAAAATAAAAATGTTTATTAATCGGACAACCAATGATCCATAAGTGTTAGTAAAATACAATAAAGCTTAATGTCTAGTGTTAGTACTTAATAACTAATAGTGACTTGGTAANTCATGGAATAGCTATTACAATCCAATTGAGTCAGTCACCACTCTATACGATGAGAGACAATGCACTTTCAATGAAGGTGTAGACGTTATGCTCTTAAGGCTATTCCATGCCGATTTACGAAGAAATGGCAATATAAATTTAAATAAATATTTCATCTCCTCGAGTGGGGATCGAACCCACAACCAGTCGGTTTTACAGTACACTTCGTGCCACTGCGCCACGACGGGCCTCATGTTTAGGTTTTATTTTCTTCTTAAATAAAACCGTTGATGGATTTATACAGTCATGCCCAGATTGCATTAAAATTGTATAAATAAGCTGAAAACGATGATATTATTTTAAAATAGAATTTTTATAACAGAATCACTATCATCTGGCCATATTAATTAAGTAAATGAGGTAGCTGGCAGATTAATGAGATTATGTCAATAAAATGTACATCTCCGCCTGTATATTACATATGTATTTCAAAATATCAATGCTTAAATGGCATTAATTATGTCATAAAGCATATAATGTGTACGAGTATGTACTAAGTATAAATATAAATATTATTAGAAATCAAAAGTAGTACATACTTCTTAAGAGTTTCGTTACAATAAGGGCCTTTGCCGTTTGCCTACAAGCAACTGCCCCCACGACACAATTTTTTTGTTTTTATAACCTTTTTCACTTATAACTACTGTCTTTTACTCGATTTTGTTAACAAGGCGTCTTCTGACACACTGGCGTCCTCGACAAGCCTAGATGATCTATCTTCTGCTGTACTCGTCCGGTTAGTCTATGAAGCAAGGTATGTTAAGTAATCGCAAGATTAATTAGAAAAATAACAAGTATAAAATCCGAAGAAAAATGACAATTCATTTTGTTTTCTGAGTATGATCATGAGACTTTATCAACGTTTTATAATTAAACTATGTAAAATTTAAAATTAATTTATGCATATATATTTTTTAATATAAGGAAAAAGAAAACAATAGAATATATTGTATGTATAGGTATAATATGTATATATAAAAATATTAATAGGTACTATGTATAGGTATACATAATAACCTACCCAGGTCTTATATGCGTAAATCGTACCCATTCAGACATAGTATCTAGATATATTCCTTCGGTTGCTCACGTTAACGTTTAACGCTTAACAATAAAAGAAAAAATATAGTATCAGGTAAAATACTCAATCTAGTATTATATTTATATATATATATANATTTTTAAAAAACTATATATATATATACACATACATATATATATAATTATAAAAATCGTTAAGGTAACTTAACATTTTTTATCAAACTTTCAGTGTCTGAAATTACGGACCAATATGCTAAGCATATTTGTGTGTATATTTTTGCCTCTCATATTGACAGTGTTATATTTACGCTACAATAGGAAAACTAGATTGATCAATCAAATACCTGGACCGAAGTCCTGGCCGATTGTCGGAAATTGCCTGGGTTTCATGCTGCCATCAGGTTAGTGATTTCATTTTATTTTTACTTTTTTATTATATATTTCATCTGTTTTACGCTGTATCCCACACATAGGCAAAGAGAATCTTTTATAAAGACACTCCGCTCCCATTACGACAACAATAAGACAATACAATTCTCAGGCAGGCAAATTCGGTCAGAAAAGCTGACTCCACATATTCTATAAATGATCGTATCTCCACAGCATTCTCTTACTTTTTGGCAAATTTTATAACGGGAAATATCCTATAGGGTTTTTGTTACGCTGTAAATTTTATACAAAATGCAGCAAAAGGGATGCATAAACACTCATAACTTTTGATTGTGTTGACCTAAAAGCTATTTTTTTTCTATTCTCTAAGGTACTGTTGATCTATTTCAGCTTGATAGAAGCGTTTATGTTTCTGTTTTTTTACATTTTTTATACGAAATTTGAAGTTTAAAGAAAACATATATGGTACTTTCTGGTGATCTAGAATTATGAAATTTGACACGAAGCGACAACTTACTTACAAATAAAGGAAAGAATCCGAAACTGGGAAATTTATTGGCATACCACAGAAAAAAAACTACATACTTATATTCCTAGTTAATTTCATAAAATTTGTAAATTAGAGTACACAGCCCCAAACTAAATTCCGTCAACTTTTATAAACTATCTTTTACTTTAATCTAAAATTATCCAACTCACGCTTGATCGATTTTTAACTTAATGTATTAGAAAAATCTTCTCCAAACTTATATTAAATGTATGTAAGTTACTTTAAATTTTAATATCATTTCTCTTTGCAGATGAACTTTTTAAATATCAGAGGAACTTGGTAAAAAAATATGGACCAATTAATCAAATACATGGATTAAATATTCAAATGGTTAATCTGTGCGAACCTGATCATATTGAGGTAACTGTACTGTTATTCATATACTCGTGTAGCTTATCTCTTTAAAAGGATAGAAAAGTCAATCCTGTACATGAAATAAATAAAAACAAAAATAAATAGGTCAAAGAAATAAAACAAAAATAAACATATCGATTACAGAAACAAAAAAAACTACTCAGCAGAATTCGTATCTGTCTGTCTGTTTGTTAAACTACCGGACGGAAATGAATAAAAAATAAAATCAGCTTCACACTGTATCCCGCACACAGCAGGGTAGGCAGAGGGAACCTAGTGTTAAGACACTCCATTCCCCACTTTTTGCCGAATTCTGGAGGCATTGCGTGTTGAGTGGCAGAACTCAACGCCGCGTTTAGCCTTGATACCAGAGCGAAGAAATGGAAATATAAATTGAAGTAAATATGTCAACGAAAATTAATGATTTTTTATATAGTGGATAGTCTAGGGTCTGGAAGTAATTTTTTTTGAGTTTCACTTCATGTTCATTGGGTTTTCATTATAGTTTCCTTAAAAAAAATAAAAGCTAAAAATACAAATTATTTAAGATACCGATAACTACTGGATGATAGTGAATAAATTTTAGCACGGTAATAGTTCAAAGTCTAATGCAACTTATAGGATAGTTTCATTATGGGTATAAAACTATTTTAGTAGGAAAAATAACATCATAAACTTTTTTTACAAAAAAACCGACTTCCCCATTTTTAACCGGATCTCATAATAACAACTTAACCATTTACCAATTAAACTACCTTAGATGTTAATGTAGCTGCTACCCCTGATGTAGCGTTTCCAATAAAAAAAAATATCGAAATCAGGTTGGGTTGATATTGATTTTTTTATTTAGTTTATGTCTTACAGTGTACAATGTTTGCATCGTCATACATTAATAGTATATTTACTTACTATTATTAGTATATTTACATATAATTATTTTATATATAATCTTTAATTTGCTTTATTTATTTTATGAATTTATCCATAATGTAATCTGATTCATTTAAAGTTATTATTTATAATGTATAATTATAAAACTGCTAAAGCATTTAATTCGTATTTTCGTACATTGTTGCAGAAACTTTTGTCTTCAAATGACTTTGTTGTTAAAGAACACCCATACACATATCTTACACATTGGTTAGGACAAGGTTTACTAACTACCAATGGTTAGTACTTAATTAGTGAATATATGGTAAATCATAAGTCCGGTTTCCATCACGAGCGGAGGAGGATATCTAGGAGGTATTATTAGAACAATTGAATAAAGTGGTATACCTACGAGGTATATTTAGAAGAGAGGGAAGATACGAAATGGATGTGGAAAGACGTATCGCTACCTTAGCAGAGTTAAGGGGACTTCAGCTGCGTTGATCAGAAGGCGAAACGTCTGCACAGCTGCACGTTTGGCCGTACACCAGCTAGCCTGGTAGAAATACAGTGTGCAAACAAAAAAAAAACACACACACACGATCTTTGGCATTTTATGTAGATTAAAGTTGTATTTAACTAAACTAAACTAGCTTCACTCTTTATCTCTAGTGGAGTAGTCAGAGAGAACGGGGCGCCAAACGCTACAGTTTGTATTTTACAGTACGTCATCTCTTCTCTATATATAATATAATAAGAGAGTAAAAATGTTTTGTCTGTACATTTAGTAATTTTGACTGAAATGGATAGAGGTACACTTAAAAAGAATAATAGAAAGCAAAAATATATTTTTTTAATTTCTTATCTGTCTGTCGATATGTATGTCCACATTTTTCTCTGAAAGTACTGAACCGATTTACTTGAAAATTTCACCAATTGCTACTCAACTTAACTCAACTTAACTTCTAAAGTTTGTTTCATCAAAATTGGTTTATTAAAAAAAAGTTATCGTCATTTGAATGAACTTAAAGTATATGATAATATATATATATCATATATATATATCATGTATATATATATATATATATATATATATATATATACGTTATGTTTATATACATATAACAGTAAAAATATTTTGTCTTTACAATTTGTATTTCATTATATTATACAGCATTAAAGATTTTGCCGTTACACGCCGTTACATTACATGTCTGTAAATATTTCAAGCTTCCGCTAGATGGCATTGTATCATCTATATATATATATAAAAGGAAAATATTTGAATTTGATAAGTTGTATTTTTATTTCGAACATTCAATTGAAGATTCTTATGGGAGGTACGAAAATGCGACCTAAAGTTTTAATAATTTTCACATTAGAAATCTTAAGTGCGTTGCAAACATACATTATAGGTATATTAAAACATAAACATAATTCAGTTTATTAAGTAAATAATTCTGTGGCTTAAGCGGGCGAAGCCGCGAGTGGGTCGCTAGTTATATAGTAAATACATTAGGAGATGTCATATATTCAAAATGATCTAGCCTACGAGCCGCCCTGTATGCGGGGCGGCTTGGTCACTTAATAACCGACCCCATCGGGCAAACGACGCCGACGGTTGTATCAATTTCCATACATTTATCATATAATATTAGTTATTGCTATTTATTATTAATGCATATTTTTGTTCACTGCGCTTATTTGGATAGTAGAATAGTTAGCCTTTTTAAATTTTCTTAGTTAGGTAATAGTTATGTATTTCTTCTATTCTGATATTAATACATGTAGAGGCCAGTCGTGGTGCAGGGGCTCAAGTGTGCGACGATAAATGCGACAGGTGTTTGTCGATCCCCACTCGAAATTAAATATTTAATATTTTTATTTCCTGGTATTGGGGCAAAGGGCGGCGTTGTGTTCTTCTACTTAATTTTTTCTACTGAAAAATGGGGAACGGAAGTGTAAAGTGTCTTAAGTTATATTTTTTTATTTCCAAAACAATCAAAAATTCTTATAGAAGTTACGTTAATGTGGGTTACATTAACGTAACTTCTATAAGAATTTTTAGGTACTAAATCTTTCATATTAATAGTCTTTATAAGTACACTACAGAAATACAAATATAAAAACACGGATACTTTCGTGGATTCGCGGGCGACGCCGCGATCAGGACGCTAGTCTTTCATTAAAAGAACTAAAAGATGAGAATGTCTTTGAACTACATTTTTTCTGCGTACGTGCTATGCGAGAAAATGCGTGAAGCTGCTTTTTTTATATCTCGTGATGCATCAATCTGTTCGACAAACCTCATTTAATCTAACCGGAATGGAAGAGGGAATATTGTTCAAAATTAGAATCGAACCACCGTTCATCATCGGCTATCGGTTCACAGACACATTGCAAATACATCACTGTTCAAATTGTATATTGTGTCTTTTCAAAAAAAAAAATGTTTACAGGCAACGCATGGCATCAAAACAGAAAAATGTTAAATAAAGCATTTGATTTTAATATGTTAATGAAATTTTTGAACTCATTTGTGGAACAGGCGGAAATGATGAATAAACATTTGATGAAAGAAAACGAGAAACAGATTGAATTGATGCCACTAACGAGCAACGTAACACTGCGGGTTATGTGCGGTGAGTATTATTGTTGATGTGTATAATTTTATCAGTATAATTGATTATTATTGATATAATGTAATAAATATAAAAAGATGTTTTTAATAAATTTTATAGCGTAATGGGCAGGGTTGCAGTACGCGATGCTTGTGGGTTCGACACAATCGGAAATTATTATATTTGTTTTCATGTCGGACTGGTATATATTTATATATATATATATATATATATATATATATATATATATATATATATATATATATATATATATATATATATATATATATATATGTAGTATTTCCCTTCATCTATAATCCTGAAATTAAGGAAGCCTCGGAGGTCGAGTACGACTGGCACTTGACCGGTTATTTAATATTATATATCTTTATCACTTATAGACACAGCAATGGGTACCTCTGTACAAGACGACATGAAGTCTATAATAAAATCATATTTTAAATCGCTGCACAACATGGGACAATGTTTTAGCAAAAGATTTTGTAGTTTATGGATGCACAATGAACATATATATAGACTGACCAAGACTGGAAAAATAGAAGATGAAGCAGTGAAGAATTTACATCATTTAACAACTACCATTGTGAATAATCGAAAAAAACTTTATAATAAGAATATGATTGGTGATGAGACGGGTGGTGATGAGGGTAGTCGCAAGTATGCAATGTTAGATCTACTTCTTAAACATGAAAAAGAGGGGCTCATTGACATCGACGGCGTAAGGCAGGAAGTTGATACGTTTATATTTGCGGTAAGTGTCGCTAATAACTGTTATATACTGTATATGTAATTTTAAATAGTTACTATGTAGTACCATTTGAGGCTACCATTTCTATCATCATTTTTTCACTCTGATATCGCATCAAAGGTGTTTAGTTCCTCCATTCAACACGCAATATTTCCAAAAATCGGCGGAAAATTAGGAACGGAGTGTCTCTGTCGGACTCTAAGTTCCCTCTGCTACCTTGCTGTATGAGGGTTGCAGCACGAAGATATATGTGTATATATTATTTATATACATATCAATTAAAAATATATATTAATTAATTTATTAAATCAATTTTAGGGTCACGACTCGTCGTCAGTATCAACAACATTTATGCTACTGACGCTGGCAAACGAAGCAGTTGTACAGGTAAAAAGATTTGATTATATATTTCATATCTCGTTTTTTCGCTTTGAATTCCGCCTCTTAATAGCGTTAGTTGAGTACGGAGTACTTTGTACTTCTCCTTGAACCAGATATTATGTTTTTGTAAACAAAAGTAATTGAAATATAATTTATTAATAGCTTTGTAAATAATATGCCTTTACATAATGTATTATGTACATAATAAGTACTCCATTTCAATATAATTATTCATAATTGAGGCCAGTCGTGGCGCAGTGGCACAATGTGTGACTGTAAAATCGATTGGTTGTGGGTTCGATCCCGCTCGAGGAGATGAAATATTTACTTAAATTTATATTCCCATCATCAGCCATTTCTTCGCTCTGGTGTCGAGGGCTTTTCCCGCGGAGTTGAGTTCTACAACTCAACACGCAATGCCTTCAGAATTCGGCAGAAAGTGGGGAACGAAGTGTCTTAACACTGGGTTCCTTCTGCCTGCCCTACTGTTTGCGGGAAACAGCGTGAAGCTGATTTATTTATGATACAAGTAATTGCGACGGTTGTGGGTTTAAAGTTGACTCGGAGAAATTATGTATTTAATTTATTTTTTCCCTGCTCTGCTACAAATGTGGTGATGAGTTCTGCCACTCCGCACGAAAATTCTGCGGATTACAGTGAACAGAGTATATTAAAGACGGGTTACCTTCCTTCTAGACTTATTTCTATGCAGAAAAAATATTAAGCTGATTTTTTTATTATGAATCTATCACATTTACTAATTTTCATATTGTTATTTGCTTTGCTTAAGTGGTATTAGGTATAATTGTTAATATTAAGTAAGGATTAAAAATAGCTTGTGAATTATTATTTAATTCTTATTAATCTTTTATAATATGTTATTAATTTGAAAAAATGTATTTAATTTATTTATGTGCATTTATATTTAAAGGCCGGTCGTGGCGCAGCGGCACGAGGTGTGACTGCAAAACCGACTGGTTGTGGGTTCGATCCCCACTCGAGGAGATGAAATATTTACTTAAATTTATATTTCCATTTCTTCGCTCTGGTGTCGAGGTTAAGCGCGGCGTTGAGTTCTGCCACTCAACACGCAATGCCTCCAGAATTCGGCAGAAAGTGGGGAACGGAGTGTCTTAACACTAGGTTCCCTCTGCCTACCCTGCTGTGTGCGGGATACAGCGTGAAGTTAATTTATTTTTTAATTTTTTATATTTAAATTTCTTCGCCCTGAGGTCAAGACGTCGACGACGTGAGGTTGAGCTACGTCAAACAACACACAATGCCTCCAGAATTCGGTGGAAAATGGGAAACGGAATGTCTTAATAGTTCCTTCTGCCTACCCTACCGTGTGCGAAATACAGCGTGAAGCTGAAAAAAATAATAATTTGATCTAACCCACATTTGTTAAGATTAAATTCTTTAGTTCGTCGATTGTCCTTCAGAGACTGTTACAATAAAATTGTATTTAATTAATCTTAAAATCTTTGGCATTTTCTTTTAAATTGGCTTTATCTGTACCAATACCTATTGAAAATTGCTGCGTTACTGTTTGACTGACAGTGAACCACTGGAAATATGCTGTATGGAGTACTAAAATTTGGCATGTAGGTTTCCTAGGGAGTGAATGGGAGCAAAAAGAGAAGATTTTCTGAAAAAAAAAATAGAATTTTAGACTGCGACTCGTTAAAAATAAAATGTTACTAATTATCTATCTCCTATCGATGTAATTTTAGAACAAAATTTATGATGAACTGCGAACGATTTTTGGCGACAGTGATCGTCCACCTACAATGGATGATGTTAACCAAATGAAGTATTTGGAGTGCTGTATAAAGGAAGTCATGCGTATGTATCCTAGCGTACCTATGATTTTCAAACATTTGAAAAAGGATTATGTATTAGGTAAGATTTGATTTTTAATTTATATATATTTTTTAATTTTGTTATTGCTACAAGCGAGTGCACTTTCCGTCGATTTCAGGAGGCACTGCGAGTAGAGTGGCGGAACTCAACGCCGGACTTCGCGTCGATACCAAGGCGGAGAAATGAAAATATTAAATATTTTATTTAATCAGGTGGGGATTGAACCCACAACCTGTCGCGTTTACAGTCTCACGCTTGTGTCCCTTCTGGTTTCATATTTTTTTTTACTTTTTTTTTGTTTCTCCTGAGTAAGGTGTCCAAAATACAATATTCAAAAATTGTCTCAATTCTATTTCTTTCTCTCCTTAATCTAATAAAAATATTCAAATATCTAGGTGATTACACAGTACCGGCCGGGACTTCCTGTTGTATTGGTATATATGACATACATCACCGCGCCGACCTGTTTCCGGAACCAGAGCGCTTCATCCCTGAACGATTTCTACCAGAAAATTGTATAAAGAGACATCCTTATTCTTATATTCCATTCAGTGCTGGACCTCGAGTTTGTATAGGTAATTAATTATTTAGAGTTGTTTTTATACTGATTATATTGAGGCCATTGAGGCGTCGTTGCGCGAATGACTATAACGCAACGGTTGTGGGTTCGACTCCCACTAGGGGAAATGAACTATTATTTAATAATATTTTCATTTCTTCGCTGTGATACCTTACCAAGGCAATAACTACGATGGTACGGTGTACTTCTGCCACTTAACAAGCAATTCCTCGAAAAATCGGCGGAAAGTGGGGAACAGAGTGTGGGGAACGGAGTCTTAACATTAGGTTCCATTTGCCTAACCTACTTGCCCTTGCTCTGGTAAAAAGATAAAGTCACCAAAATTTAGGGGATCACAGAACCAGGAACTTGCACAAGGCTTCTTTAACTTGCTTCTCTGTCTATCGTGTTATATACGGGATACAGCTTGAAGCTAGGTAAAATAATATATATATATATATATATATATATATATATATATATATATATATATATATATATATATATATATATATATATATATATATATATATATATATATATATATATATATATATATATATATATATATATATATATATATATATATATATATATATATATATATATATATATATATATATATATATATATATATATATATATATATATATATATATATATATATATATATATATATATATATATATATATATATATATATATATATATATATATATATATATATATATATATATATATATATATATATATATATATATATATATATATATATATATATATATATATATATATATATATATATATATATATATATATATATATATATATATATATATATATATATATATATATATATATATATATATATATATATATATATATATATATATATATATATATATATATATATATATATATATATATATATATATATATATATATATANTGAAATATTTACTTAAATTTATATTTCCATTTCTTCGCTCTGGTGTCGAGGTTAAGCGCGGCGTTGAGTTCTGCCACTCAACACGCAATGCCTCCAGAATTCGGCAGAAAGTGGGGAACGGAGTGTCTTAACACTAAGTTCCCTCTGCCTACCCTGCTGTGTGCGGGATACAGCGTGAAGCTAATTTATTTATTTTTTTAAATACCTATTAAAGTAACTAGTTAACAACCAAGGCTGTATAATACTAAAAAAACATGTTGATATATCCAAAAATAACTTTGTGTTTAAGCATGTATCACCAGAAGAAAATGTTAGTCTTTAAAAGCCTTAATTTGAAAAACTTGTGGTTTATGGGATATATCTGTTAAATTGCTTGGTACTATTATACGTAATGTTACTCCTCATCTCGTCTTTATTTTTAATAGGTGTATAGAAGCTGGTATCTTACCAGACTAATGAAATATAGCAAAATAATACAAAAGTGGCGTGCAACCGTTTATTTCTGACTTATATTAACGATCTACTTTTTTCTGCAAAAAAATATGTGATATTGTACCTACTATTCACAGGTGATACTTCCTTAATATTAAAGATTGACAGAAACAAAGTAAATTATGAAGAAGTTAATAGTTTTCATTCTTCTTATTCTTCGGTTCTTCAGTTTGACGTTAAAAATCTAATATTAAATGCAAAAAAAAGATCCAGAGGAATTCCCACCTTGTAACACTTGCAGATAAACTCAGCTCGGCCGCGTTTGCAATTAAGGAAGACAAACAGATGTCAGATGTCCGTAACATCGATACTCGACTAGTTTATTTTAACATGTTTATTTTTAAAGTGTTATTCCTTTAGTTCTTTTTACTTATTTTGTTTGTTCAATTCAATTATTTATATAGTTTTTTGTAATAACAAAATTATATTCCCTTACTTATGTCTGCTTATTATTCTTTTTCTTGAAATTTCTAAGAGAACGTATAAGTGTAAGATTTTGTATATTTATGGATATTTAAGTGAGGGCATTAATTATATAATTACTATAAATTTTTATTATTCAGTTCTGTAATTATAAATTTATGTTACTTCATTAAAAAAACTGTTTTCTATTATTATTACCACAGCAAATAAAAAATATAATTTATATATATATATATATATATATATATATAAATTAAATATTTTATAACTCTTTGCGCAACCACCTACTCGTAGGTAGATAATAAAAAAATCACATAAATACGTGAGGCGCACAAACGCGACTGTAAAGGCGACGGTTGTGGATTCGATACCTACACCAACGCACAGGGGGATAAAATATTTAACATGTTAATTTTCTTCTTCTTATTTTTCGTCTCATATTGGATTGGATTACTCAAATTGGAGTTTACCAATGGAGCCACGTATTGGCTGCATTATCTGTTGCCATAGTCAGATCGTCAAACGACAGAACAAGGCGGAGAGTTTGGGCAGGAGAGCAATTGTTTGTGGGTTGACACTGCTGTCACATGTTGATCAGCTTGATCCTCTCTCGCTCTGGTAACGAGGCAACACGCAATGCTTCAAGTATACAGCGGAAAGTGGGGAACTGAGTATATTAATAGGGAACGAAGTGTCTTAACACTACAACAAAGAATTTATTAATAAATGAAATAGAATTAATAGGTAACCCAAATAATAAGTAACCCAAGATTTTTTACCATTTTGGTTTTTATTTTAAATAAATTACTTATCATTATAATTTATTGCTTAAAATTAGTGTTTAGTCTTAAAATAAATTTGTAATACTTTAAATATTGTAAATTATATTATATTATTTTGTTTCTGGAAGATACCATCCGTGGAAACATCTCGGAGCCTGCGACGGCGTAGTAAAGTGAGATCGTCCTATTTCTGTTAGATCTCGAGCATTTAATACTAATAACGTCACCGCGTGGTCATCTTTACCCCATAATGTTGCGCTTAGTAGAACACCATCGTCTTCCTCCTAGATATTTAAAAGTATATATTATATATTTATTCAACGCTGTCATGGTGCAATGGCACATGTTTGCCTGGAAACGCACGGATTGTGTTCGATTCCCATTTAGTAGCAGAATTGATTTTTTTTCTCGGTCTCGTAATAATATAAAGAGCGGTGCTGAGTATTGTCATTCAACACGTTTTGTCAGGAGAATTGGGCGGTGAATGTTGAACGGATGCTGTAGCTGTGGCTACCGTGCTATATACGGGATACAGGTGAATTTAATAAATAGTAATATAGCAAAGTCAAATACAGCTTCATGCTCGTGGTTAAATGGAAATAACTGAAGTTGTGCTGTCACATGAATTCGTACCAGTTGCTACGAATATCTAGACAACTTTAGACACAATTATAACAAAAAAATGTACCTGACCTGTAATATGACATTTTGACCCGTATAAAAGTATAAGTAGAGAGCGGAAAGTGGCGAAGTAGCTTTTTTCATCTGTTTTTAATAATATGGGCGCTGATAAGTGGAAAATACGCCGCGGTTTATAAAAAATATTTAAATATCATCCATCCTAACAGCGACTTTGCTACGACAAACATCTACTAATCGCCAATATTATTTGGAGTCGTCGCGGGGAAGCGGCACAACGTGTGACTGTCGCGACAGTTGTAGTTTCGGTCCCACTCGAGGAAATTAATTACTTAATATTTTCATTTACTTCTCTGGTAGCACTTCAAAGTGCGGCGTTAAGCTCCGCCACGCAATGTATCGACATATATCGGAAATTCAGCAGAAAATTGAGAACGGAGTGTATTAACACATCGTTCCCACAGCCTACCCTGCTAAATGTGTCTCCATAAAAAGAAATAAAAGAATACAATAATTATTTACTTTTGCATCTGGGCTTGCTACGAAAACAGGTTCACTGGGATACGAATCGATCTCCCTCCACGTTTTGATTTCACCTGTCTTGTTGTCTACTTTTATAATCTGAAAGGAACGTGTATATAATTAATATTTATTAGGTATATTTTCGTTACCAGAGCGAGGAAACATATTTTTTTCTATAGTGGAAATCGAACCCACATTGGTCACGCTTACAGTCGCAAGCTTGTGCCTCTGAGCAACTACAGCCTCAATAATTTTAGTATAGATTTACAGTTTTAAGAATTAGAAGCTAGTTGTGAATTTATATTCCTAGTGAAATTACCACGTTATGATCCAACAGAAGTTTTAAATATTTTATAAAATTCGTTAACTCTGTATAGATATGCACTTATTATTTAGGTTTTTACATTTCGATATTTAATTCGAAGTTTTATTTTCCTTCCTTAAAAGAAAATTAATGTTGTTATTTTACATTAAAAGCAACTTACTGATCCAGCGTGTTCCGATTGTACTTCCAATGATATCCCATAGAAATATCTGTACGGCCGTCCTGGAAATATATATATTTTTTTATTAGAACCACTACCTTCTCAGATAAGCCTAAAAACCAAACCTAAAAAAAATAAGCTTTATAATATTAGTATTAAAGTATTGTTTTCAAATGAGAAGACAAATTAACATTTTTTAAAGTGTTATTAAACACTTAGGAAAGAAAAATACTTATTTAGAAAACGTATAAAAATCTTGAACGTAGCGGGACTCGAACTTGCGTCTCTTGGAAACCATTATACTTAATTGGTCGGTTTCCAGGAGGCGCGGGTTCGAGTCCCGCTACGTTCAATTTTTTTAAACGTTTTCTAAATAAGTAAATTACCTACTAATTAACTTTGTTCAGATAAACACAGCAATACTATATAGTATATAGGGACAAAATTCCATTGAGCGCCTGCGCCACGACTGACGTCAGGGACTAAAGCCATGTTAAAATCATAATATTTACCGTTATAAGCTTCATAATTTATTCTGGGAACTTCAACACCGACATCTGTTAGCAGTAGTGTCTCAGCTTTAGAGTTTGGAGGCGCCTTCAGATCGATTTCAATTCGTTTCGGACGACTGTGGTACCATTCGCCGTAGCTGGGATTTCTGTCCATATTCTACAAATATATCATATTAAACTTTGAGACGGTTTGACTATAAGCGCTAATATAATTTTGGGTTCACACAACGTAGCGCTCCCACTATGGTAGAGTTTCTACTCGGAAGAATGAATTATATGGTTACAACACCAAATGCGGCGTTTAGTCCCGCCACTCAATACGCATGTCTCGAAAATTAGGCAGAAAATGGAGAACGCAGTGAATTAACATTATATTTAATCAGCTTAGTCTGTTGTACGCGGAAGACAGCAGGAAAGCAACTTGTGATCCAAATTGCCATATTCTTACATTTGACTTTTACTTGATAACTTTACAATTCAAGATATTTTTTATACGAATAAACTAAGGTATCTTTATAGTTACCATCGACTCAACAGGCAGTTGCTGAGAAGAGCGAGCAAGAACTCAACAGTTACTCTTTTCAATATCAAAACTTAGGTTAATTTATATATATAAATTAATATTTTATTTATTTCTTAATAATATTAATGTCTAGTTTAGTTCTATAATTTGGTATGTTATATATATCAAAATAAGTGATCATTTACAAATGAAACTTTTTATTCACTTTTTCTATAAAAAAGTACTAAATCATAAAAATCTGATAAATTGACCTCATAAGCACAAAATATTATAATATTTGAAGCTGTTACTACCAGCTCTTCAACGAATACCCTCATTACCTTAATAGCATCGACGTACATAGCATTAATCAATTTAGCATCTTTATACGAAGCGACATCGACATATAATTGATCGTGTTTCTCAAAACAATTTATTATGTGCATAAAGAAAAACGTGTCAGCTCGGTAGCGGGTTTGGCTTCCAGTTTTACGATGTACCAGTATAAGCTGTGTCTGAAAATATAAAAGGAAGTATTATATATGTAATAAATTATAAATAAAGTTCTTAGGACTGTCGTGGTGTAGGGGTACAGGCGTGCGATTGTAAACGCGATGGTTATGGGTTCGATTCCCACTCGGTTAAAATTAAATATTTAAGATGTTCATATTCTCCCCCAGGTAATGAGACAAAGCGCGGTGTTGAGTTCCGCCACCCAACACGCAATGTCTCTAGAATTCGGAGAAAAATGCAGAACGGAAGTGATGGATTCTTAGGTTCCCAAGTTCCCTCAGCCTACCCCGCTATGTGCGGAATACAACGTAGAGCTAAAAAAGATCAAGTATGAAAAAGTTTTTATAGATTTTATAATTTACCTCGTATTCTGAATACCACTCTAGCATCGTTGAAAATGGTTCATTGAATATAATTTTCTTAACCGTATTAAACGTCGATATACATAGTGGCTGTTCTATTATAATAAAATAGTTTTCAGTTATACCTGAAAATAAATATTCACTTTCAATATCATGTGATAAAGTGCGGCGTTGAGTTTCATCATGTCTTAAATTTGGGTGGTGAGTGGGAAATGGAGTGCTTTAAACATATTCCCTCTCTAAACAGTGCTATGCGGAAAACAGCGTGAAGCTGCCATTATATATTAATAATATTAATAGAAAAGGGAGTTTGACTTAACATATTTTCTTTTACACACCCTCATATGACTATTATTCATTATTTAAAAATAGAGATAAAGGTTTAAAATAAACATCATAATATATAATCTCCTTTTATTACATAACTCTTAAATTGACACTTAGAATAATTGCTCACTATTTTACAGCAGGCGCTTAACAGCATACTCGTATAAGTAATTAAGTGTAGACCGTTTTTTCCAATCTTACAACCATCGCGTATAAAATAGAATACTCCTTAGTGAAAAATTTGTACTTATACAGATTTTTTTTATTAATATATTATATATCTTATACATTTATTAATTAATATATTATTTATTTCAGACCAGTCGTGGCGCAGGGGCACAAAGTGTGACTGTAAAATTGACTGGTTGTGGGTTCGATCCCCACTCGAGAAAATGAAATATTTACATTTATAATTTCATTTCTTCGCTCTAGTTGAGTTCCGCCACTCAATGCCTCCAGAAGTCGGCGGAAACTAGGGAACGGAGTGTCTTAACACTAGATTCCCTGTGCCTACCCTGTGTGTGCCCTGCTGTGTTCGGGACACAGCGTAAAGCTGATTTAATTTAATTTTGATTTAATATTATATATTTACCAAAGGAGTGCATGTATGAGGGATTGAATCGCCACTTTGGATCAACAACACCCACGATTTCAGCCGACTCAAACATGTTAGCTGAAAAAAGAACAATCATATAAAAATTGAGGCCGGTCGTGGCGCAGCGGCACGAGGTGTGACTGCAAAATCGACTGGTTGTGGGTTCGATCCCCACTCGAGGAGATGAAATATTTACTTAAATTTATATTTCCATTTCTTCGCTCTGGTGTCGAGGTTAAGCGCGGCGTTGAGTTCTGCCACTCAACACGCAATGCCTCCAGAATTCGGCAGAAAGTGGGGAACGGAGTGTCTTAACACTAGGTTCCCTCTGTCTACCCTGCTGTGTGCGGGATACAGCGTGAAGCTAACACTATATAAAAATTGAGGGCGTCGTAGCGCAGTAGCGTGGCGTGCGTTTGTTAGCGCGACGGTTGTGGGTCCAATTTTTTTTCATTTTATATAAAAAAATATTTAATTTTCATTTTCGTGCTCTCCTGGCAACAAGGCAAAGTGCCGTGTAGCATTTCACCACTCAAAAGGCAATATGCCGCGGAAAATGGGGAACAGAGTGATTTAACAGTATGTTCTCCCTGCCTACCATTTTAAATGTGGATTACGGTGTGAAGCTAAAAAAAACCAAAATCAATATGTACCTTTTGCAGAATATGGAAACTTAATGATTACATGCTTGGGAAAACCCGTGGCAAACTGTAAGCCGATGTTGTATACGTCTCCTGTAAAAAAGTATCATAAAAAAAATAAATTATATAAGATTTTTGTCTTTAGTAATGAAAACGAATGAAATTTTAAGAAAATGTCCAAGAATTTTTTCTTTTTTCATTTTCAGACATTTGTAGGCGTACCCCAAGCCACATTTCTCTATGTAAGTGGAAATCGAAACCACGACCATGAAACCACAAATCTTGTATAAACATCAGATAAAGTAAAAACAAATAATTCTAAGAAACAATATATGTAATGCATATCTTACACAACTATAGTATCCTGCACAGCGTCTCACTGTGAACGCAACAGTTGTGGGTTCGATTTTCAATTGAAAAAAAAAAATATATAATATTATATATTTTCATTTTATTCTGATAATAAGACAAATAGCGAAGTTGAATTCCGCCAATCAACAGGCGATATCTCGGAAATTGAGCGGGACACGGAGGACGGAGTGTCTTAGCACTAGGTTCCTGTTCCTGCCTGTATATGTGGGATACAACGTGAACCTTAAAAAAACAGTAGAAAAATAATAATTAGTACTTACCATTTGGCAAAACATGTGGGTGGGCGGTATGACAAACTATAAGGGAATTCAAAAGGCTCTTTCTTTCGATTGTTTCAAGAGATTCAGGGTCGATTCTGTAATGTTATAAAAAAAAATAATAACCACCTCAGAATACTTGAAATTATTGACCTTAAAAGACAACCTTACTTAAACTTTCCGAATAAATAGGTTACTTTATTAAGTATTACTTAATTACATGAGTTATTACTGCATCGTAATGCAGTGAAATTGTATGAATGCTAAATAATATAATATAAAAAATGCTAAAGTTGGCGTTAAAAATATGTTTTATATTTTCATTTTCCTGATTTATTAAGACAAAAACCACGGCGTTTAGTTGATTCAAGAGTTAGTCTTGATATTAGGTTCAACCTGGTAACCCTGGCGTGCGGGATATATCGTAATACAAAAAAATAAATGAAATCGTTTTATAAGTAAATATTTAAAGAAACAAGACTTTACAAACAAAGATCGCTTTGGTAACAAAACCAAACGCCGCGTTGAGTTCTGGCACTCAAAAAACAATATCTCAAAAATTAAGTAGCTCTGGGGAAAAAGAGTGTTTTAACATTAGTTTCCCTGTACCTGTCCTACTAAATACGGAATGTACTGTAAAAATATATACAATAACTGTAAAAAAATATACAACAATCGTAAAGACTTAGCTCCTAAACGTTAGTTAAAAGTTGCGAATTCAAATCCCCTAAGTAGGACTCGAATCCAAAACCATCACGTTTCAGATACTTTCCCACTGCACCACGGCGGCCCTTTGACGATGGCAAAAACGAATTAAATATTGGAACAAACCTGTATACAGTGGCTATTTCAGTCATTGTATAAATTTGGTCGCCAAAAGGCTGCACCGAGATTCCAGCGTTGTCTGTAAAATAATCATCTAAGGTGAAGGTCGAAGATATTCTGAAATAAGATTATTAATTTTAGTATAATAAGTAATATTTTTTCTAAAAGATTAATAAAAATAGTAAAAAAAAAATCATATAATAATATTTGTACTTTAAATGAAACAAACCCTGTTAAAGACAGATTGCCAAATTACAATAGTAAAAACTGCATTTAACAGCGGTCACTTACAATTTTAATATATGGATAAATTCCCTTTGGGGCAAAAACTATTACAATCGCTCGCTCTGGGAGCACAGCACAAACACGGCCTTCACTGTCACTTAACAAGCAACGTGTCCAATATGGGCATAAATGTCTCTGTCTAAATATATTTGGTTCCCGTAGGTCTCTTAGTGCTCCCTATACCGTCCAAAGAAAAAAGATAACTTTCGGCGGTGCGTTGTCTGACATTAGATCCGTATTTGATTATATTGGAATGCCGTTTTAAGAGTCTATCAATGAAAACGACATCTCAAGATCGATCTCAAAATCGAGAGCGATTTATAAATACGGGCCTTAATAATGGAAGAGTTTTACATATACATTATATTATCTTACCGATCAAAAATACTGTGACAAGGATCAGGTACCGATTTTGTGCCAAATTCCGTGACTACTATTCTATTTGCTTTTCTATTTTTTTTCATAGTTTCCGTGTTTAAATAACGACTTTGATAAGTTACTGCACCATTTTTTATGTGAAACCTGTAAATAATACAATATAAATTTACACATACAAAAATTATATTAATAGCTGTAACTTACTTAAACTATAACCTACCTACATGTCCAATTGTTACTTTCTAAGTCCAGTGGTTTCTTTTGTGCCTTGTATGTCAGTTACATAGTAACGAAAGAATATCATATATACTTATTAAAAAAATATGTAAACAGTAAAATTTTACTATATTTTATTTATTTTTCTTACTCAGCTTGTAGTAAATATTTAAATCGTTTTTTTTTTATTTTCTTTTGGCTCTGTAATTAAAATTCAAAGAAAATCAAGAGGAACTACTAAAAATAAAACCGCACCTCGGACTCGCGCACCGAGGCGTCCGTACCAATTTCAGGATTGTAGTTCAACTAAGTCTGATGTCTGAGTCTGGTCAAAGTATAACTTAAGTTGACAAACTTAAGTAAATTGGGTACATATGCCCGCAGGATATGTATCCATTTTGTATACACTACAAATATAAGTGTGTAATGATACTTTCTAAATAGTATCTAAGTGGTACCAACCTGTGTAAAAACGCAGGACCATCAAAGACATGTCCGAACTCAGATGATCCGACTTTATGTGTTCCTGATCCATTTCTCAATAAGGCTCCATTCAGCCAAGATGGAATAGTACCTTAAAATATGTAAAATAAACATTATACTAAAATTTATAAGATAAATTATCATTTTCGCTGTATCCTGCACATAGTAAGCCATGCAGATGGAACCAAGTGTTAAAACACTCAGTTCTGTTCTCCATTTACCGGATTTAATGCGTCGCATTTTCAAGATATCACGTGAGTTTGATTTGTATCCCACAATTTGTCCATCCAAAAAAATAAGTTCCGCCATCGGTACTTAACGCAGCGCTGTACTCGTATATTGTTACCAGAGCGAGGAAATTAAGTTATAATAGGTATCATCTCATCATATCTTATTTTCTATCAATTTCAGATAAGTGACGTTGCAGGGATCAACGCTACTTTCTTCTTTTCCCGTCATACATGCACATGTTAAATAAAAATAGAACTTATAGCCATCGTGTATCAAGTACGCTGCAATGGCTTCTTATGTCAAAAGGTATAATATTATTTTACAATGGCTTTTAATATATTTGTTGATATCAGTGATTATGTATAATTCATCAAATATTTAGATCGCGACTAATGTTTGTTGACCGATTAGATAATTTCTAATAGAAGAAATGAAGAAGAAAAAATATGTATAACACTGATGTTACCCAGTAGCGCAGTATCACTATATTTATACACGATGTTTATATGTTCAATCCCGCAGAAAATGTAGTCTTAGTTTTATAAGGAAAAAAACGCAGTATTTTGAAAGTGATAGAAAACCCTGAACATCATATTATGAAATTTGATTGAGCGTTCGAATATAAAATTTAAAAAAATGTAAAAAAAGGAAGAAGGAGAATAAGGGTACAGGCGTAATGTCTGTAGAATTATAACAATAATAAAAAAAACCACTAAAAACACACAGTTTATTCATTGATTAAGACTATAGGCTTTATTGCATCACGTTAATCGTTTCGTTCTCTCACTCGCTGTACCAGCAGTTACCTCAGGCACAGCAGCAAGAACCTTGTGTACCATGGCCATACCGTGACATATTACACAAGATTTTTCCATTAGAGAAGAGTAGTAGTACCATATTAATAGAATAGAGAAGTTACGTAGAAGTAGTTAATATATAGTTTAATTTGAATCTGGTCCAGTTTTTAAATAAAATACCAATCGTAGAGAAATTTTTTTTATATGTACCTTTTTTCAAGAAGGACTATTATTTTTTTTACTATTAAAAAAAATAGTGCTGGTATAAAACCCAATATATATTATTGTAGGAAATTAAACGATCTACAAAAAAGGTCAAATGTGTTTTTTTCTAATTTCACTCTTTGAGCTGTGAGAGATTTGACTTAAAATTACACAAATGTCACAAAATAAAGAAATGTTAAAACATAATATCAAGTTTATCAAGAATTATTTGGAAACACTATTTACTACTACTACTATTTTCATTATAATCTTAAAAAAAAAAAATATTGGGCCCACCCTAATGTAAAATATTGATTAATTAAATTTATATTCTACTTACCAGTCACTTTGCCTTGTATAGGTTTCTTCACCTCCTCTTCGCAGCATCTCAGCCACGTGCTCATATCGTATTGTTTCTTAGTTTTAGAAATTATCTCCATCTTATGTTTATTTTAGAATTATATGTTTTAATTCTTTAATATAATTAATAATTTTGTTTAATACACGCATATAAGCAGTGTGGTATGTATTCTGTAAGTTAAAATATATTTCTTATGATTTATTTATTATATTTTTTTAGTCTAATTTTAAAATAAATCGATACTAGCGAATTAATTTTGCTGGAAACTTAATTTTAACAATAATTATCTGTATTTTTTTTTTGTTAAGTAATAAAATAATTTTATAACTTTTTTACGATGTCTCTTTGAATTAATAAATCAGTTCAATAAAAAACATTCTATGCTAATGTCGATTCCTGTTTTATACGATACGATGCAAACTGCCCTTACTTTTATAGCAACACAAACAATAAAATTTAAAGCCAACTAATTGAATATTAGTCGTAATTAATTGCATTTTTTACGTTTTCCCCGCATTCTGGGAAGCAAAGCAAAGCTAAATTCCACAAAGGGAATCTGTAATAAAACACTCCGTTCCTCACGCACCGCCCATCTTTCAAGATTGTTTGATTTCAGCATTGCTTGTTGCATTGCGGAGCTCAACGCCGTGCGTTGTTATCAGAACGATGGAAAAGAAAATATTTCCTCCAAGTGGGTAGAATATACAACCGTCGCGTTTTCGCTGTGGCACGGCGGCCTCATCAATTGTATAATATTTTAAATATTAATAAAAACAAATACTACAATTATCACTCAAATTATCAATTTGTATGAAATTATTTAATAAATAATACGATACAACAAATATTCGACACTATTAATACATAAATAAAAAACAAATTTTATAATATAATAATTAAAACCTAACACTATATTTTTAGAAATGACTTCCTTAATTTAATTCTAAACAAACGTAATGAACGAACGTTTTTACCTATTTAAAATGAAACACACCGATAAAAAAGAGTAAAACTTTTTAAATAACAGAAAAAATGTCACTTCAAACGAATTTGATAAGCACTGAGCACTAAGCTACTATATAAATACATTTAAATAAATTAAAATTTCACTATTAATAATTATTGATTTCTATGAAATTATATACTTATATATTCTTTATTGCATATAAAGAAAAAATTGTAAAGTATTATACAAAAACAAACGCAAACAGTTTCAATTGTACTTTTCTAATTTTTATTTTTGTTAATATTTAGAAAACAATATTCTACAATATTAATAAATAAATAAAAAAAAGCAAACTTAATAATAATTAAAACCTCGCACATTTTTTATTACTTTTTTTATTTAATTAAAACTAACCTTTTTACGTATTTATAAATATATTTTAAACCCACCAATAAAACAAAATACAGTAAAAATTTCAAATAAAAGAACAAATGTCACTTGAAACGAATTTGGCATGCACTGACCACTAAGGTGATATACAACTGTGGGTTTATTATAACGAGTGATGTCGAGATAACACCGCTAGCCTTAGTTGGAATTCCGTTAAGGAATAAATAGTCTATAATGAAATAGTAGGAAGTTATAAATTTCAAAAGCCCTAGCACTTGAGATAAGAAGCAACGTCAGAAAGTATGAGTGATGATAAAAAATATATATAATATATATATACATATTATGCACATATGTAGATGTATTTTTTTAGGGCCTCTTCTGTTCCCCACTTTCCGCCTCAAGAATTCGGCGGAACAGAAGTCCCTGAATATGAACGGAGTGTCTTAACATTAGGTTAAGGTTCCCTCTGCCTACACTGTTATGTGCGATATACAGAACCGGGACAGCGGATACGAAGGCTACCGGGACTACCCATGACCTACGGACTACTGAAGTGTTCAAAAAGTTGTCGGGGTGTCGCGCTAAAGCCCAATAACATTAATACTATAATAATAAGAGCATTACCTAAAGTTCGAAAAATACATTTTTAACAAAAAAAAACCGACTTCAAACAACGAACTGAAAAGTAAAAAATAATTTTACATAAAGTAAAACTAACTTTGATTTCGTTAAAAAAGATTTTATAATTTGAAGTCGGCGTCACGGCGTCACGAAAGCGTCATGCGTTTGAGTCTCTAAGCAATATTTCTAGAATTATCAGTTAATTATTATAATCAAAAATTTCGCGTTATAGTAGGTAGAGTAAGATAATTCTATATATTGTAATCGTCTCATTATATTATATTTATAATTAAATGAAGTTGATTGTTTATTTGATATTAAATATAAATACATGTTGAGACCAGTCGCGGCGCAAGAGCTAAAGTGTGTGACTGACTGTAAATGTGATTGGTTGTGGATTCGATCCCCACTCGAGGAAATGAAATATTTATTTAAATTTATGTTTTCATTTCTTCGCTATGGTGTCGAGACAAAGTGCGGCGTTGAATGCCGCCACTCAACGCAGAATGCCTCCTGAATTTGACGGAAATTGGGGAACGGAGTTTTCTAACATTAGGTTCCCTTTGCTCACATTGCTGTGTGCGGGATACAGCGTGAAATAGATTTTTTTTATATAAATATTTCATGTATTTTTTGTTAAGTACGTATATTTTGTATATACACAAATTTAAATAATAATTTTACAATAAAATATAATTTATTATATAGTATATTATGCTATAAATAAACGACAAAAAAAAGAATTACTGAATTATTGACAAACAGCGGCCATGTTAGTGCAATGCTAGAGAGCCTGTCAAAAGAATTATAATATGAATTGGAATAGGAAAGATTACATTTAAATTATTTTAGTTTTTTACTCCGGCCAGGCCAAACAGAGAAACGGAGTGTGCTGACATTAGGACGGAGTTCGTTGGGTTGAATGTGTTAATCTCGGAAAGTACCGGTTCGAAATCAAAAAAAAATTTTTGTTTCATAAGAAAAAATATTTATTAATAATAATTTTTATTTCATAAAGTATTAACAGTAAAGGTACTTACTTGTGTGAAAAGTAATACAATATTGATATCGCTTATTACGTATGCGATAAGATGGTATACCTATAGTCTCACATTGTTTCAAATATAAGTATGACCACGTACATTTTATCGTACAACCCCTCCCCAAATTTGCTATGATAAGCTATCAATAGTGAAATGATAACATTATCAATCGATCGGCATATTTTGCATGTATACACAACATGAGACATGAAAGCCAAATAAAGATTGTAAACTATATTTATTAGAGTTCAGTATTTCAAAAGAAAAAAACGATACCTATCTTTATGGGAATTATTTTTGTCCGTGTGGTCCCGACCTAGAATAGGATCATACTGATACTGGTGGTGTCGTAAGAGGCGACTAAAGTACGTGTGGTAGAGTCACGTCACCAGCAATGGCAACACGCACGGACAGACTCGACCGGATCATCACCACCCCCGGCATTTAAAACCGGCGTTAAGTAGTGGCTTTATGCCACTGCGTTTCGCATCAGGTAATGCCGGGTCCTGGCGCCCAACCCACCTTAAAGGATGGCAACGCACCTGTAGGCTGTAGCTGCTCTGCACCGGATCGTGGGCGGCGGTGGTCACTTACCATCAGGTGACCCGAACGCGTTTGCCTAGTCTTTTCCATAAAAAAAAGAAGTCTATCTACCTATATGTCTGTCTATCGAGACCATTTTTCTTAAAAACACCTTGATTCACATGAAATTTTTACCAGGTATTTAGCTGAAATCAAATAGATATGCGGTCACCGATCGGTTAATAATACTTATTTAGAAAACCAAGTCTTGTTCAACGTTCAAATTTTTATACGTTTTCTAAATAAGTATATTTCTTTCCTAAGTATGGAAAAACAATTTAAAAATTTTAAAAATACCTATAGAATACTTCCCATACACCTATAATCGCTAAAAGTGGGAAATTAAAGTATAAATAAAACAAATATATGTAGATGTAATATTTTATAAAAACCGTTAGAAACTTATATTTGTAGTTCATTTCATACAAAATGAGTATGTATATGTCCGAAAATATAAGTTTGTAAAGTTTTTTTTTTTCAATTAATTTACGTCATATCACAAAATATTATTTTTTTGTATTAACAAAATAACTTATGTGTGATCTAATAGGACTTAACAAAATGATTTTATTGGCAAATATTTTAGACGTCTTTTTGGGAGCATATTTTAGTTTTTTATCAGTTTTTTCACATTCACCTATATTGTTTTTCTCAAATATATTCTTCGTACAGACATATTTTTTTTATTGTTTTATTATAAAAAAATTACTTTTTTATTATATAAGATATTCCGTGAATAAACGATTAATATTGCAGTTTACTAATTTGCAACCTTACACTATATTATCCCCTCTACATAGACTATCCCTATACATAGACTTAAGACACAGTACTACGCATGTCGTTCGAATACAAAGCATTCTCCACTGCGCCACAATGTCCTCAATTATTTTTTAGTTAAAACGTTATTTATAGCAAGCCAACTGCGCAGTACAACAGCCGTGCTACTGTAAACACGACAGTTGTAGACTCGATATATTTGCATTTCAAGCGAGGAACGCATTGAGAACGAGGCAAAGCGCGGCGTAAAGTTCCGCCTCTCAATACGCATTGTGGGGAGAGTGGGGAACGTAAGTGTCTGAAAACTAGATTCCCAAAAAAAAAATATTATTGTTATTCTTTTTACGCTAATATGTGGTGAGGAATTTAATCTTTGAGATATACAGAGAAATTGGGATTACGTTATGACTGATAAAACAATTTAAAATATTTTCTAGTAAGTTCTTTTCGATAATTTGGTATTAATTTGTATGTATTATTCATTCGTGTGAATCATTCAAATGAATAACAAAGTTTCGATTTAATGATAAGTAATTAAATAAGATTACTGAATATTTAGATACAATATGAAATATTTTGATAATATGCTTATTTCATCTTGAATAAAAGTAAAATACCTGTATTCTATAATTGGTGTACTATGTGTTCCGTTTGACGTCTGAAGTCCATTATGAGAGTACATCGCTTCTTACTTATGTTCTGCTAATGTTGCTGCTACTTTTGACACAAGACAAGCCAACGAGGTATCTGGTCCGGTCTGGTTTTTCATATTGTAATTTTCAAAAGTCATTAAATATAATTATATAAATCAATATTAAAACAATGTTACTTATATTTTGACAATAAAGTAGAAATATTCGTTCTAAAGCAAATATTGCATCCCGAAAGTGTTGTATAAGAAAATGGCTGATGAAAGCAGACCGGCGTCGTGAGTAGATGACCTCCTTGCATCACCAACGTCGTCTAAAAGACGAAGTTCACCGTCATAAACTTTAAGCCTTGATGGCTCCTCTGCTGGAAAACGCCGAAGGCAAGACACTAGCTTAGAAAGGAGACGCGAAATTCTCACACAACAGCTTGTGAGTCATGTAAGTAATATAGTATAGGCAAAGTGCCACAAATCACTCAGGTTTCGAATCCTTCATCCAAATCCTAGGCGGTGACGCGAGAGTTCCTTACCTACACGTACTACATAAAATTGCTTTTATAGTATTGCAAATCTAGAAATATCAGTTAGAATACCAACTGGTATTTTAACTGCACTTCGTATCGTTCAAGCTAAGCCAGATAATACCACAAAAAATATTTTGTTGGCATTATAAGATTATAAGGAATTAAAACCTTTCGACGATTCTTATATCCAAATATGTTTATCTCAAAAAGTATACTACTTTTGCAGCTTTATCAAATGCTTTTTTGACTCAAAGTGACTTGATCAATATTGGACTATGCAGACACCTGTTACCCGGACGATACGGAGGATCAGCTAAATAAGCTCGAACGGCTACAAAATATGTATATTAAATTCATTATTAGCTTACGTAAGTTTAAACATGTCTCAAAATACCCCACAAAATTCAAAAGGCTTATTATCTTGGGCGCTAATACAATCTTTCAACTTCAACTTCGGTCAAGAATTCACAACCGACTTATGTTACCAATTGCTCACACGCACTTTTATGGTGAATCTTTTTCTGTGAAAGTGGTAAAACTCTGGAATACGATTCCATCAGATATTCGTCACTTCAAATACCTACATTTACCCCCGGATCCATAATACTTTTATTATGCTGCATTTGCCAACAGATTGATACATTCTATCATGAACACTACATGTGGCTGTATGATAGGACGTCATCGGCGGATAGGGCGTCCCTGGAGGGTCTCGAGCCTAGGCTTGTAGCCGTAAACAGAGCGTTGAATTATTTTAATTTTATATTTTCTCGAAAAAAATTAGGCTCTAAAAGCCGAAGATAATCTTCATTAAATTTCCTTGATGACGAAATAACTTTTGCTCGTAAGTGTTTTCAATATACATGTGTATATTTGATGAAATTATCACCTTATATTTTTAATTTTTTTTTGGCACAAAATGCCTTTTTCTCACTTATTTATAAAAGATAGATATATGGTGTAGCGGACTTTTTTTATAACTAATAAAATTTTATACTTTTGCCATACAACGTACTGACAAATAATTTACTGTTTTTGCAGCGCACGAGCTTAAAATAATTCCATGACGTTCCTTATTATTGTTGTTTCGTTATTTAAGGTTAACTAAAACTTACGTTTATATAATTACGTTACATAGCCTATAGAAAAGAAAGTAAATCGGACCAGTAGATCCAGAGATTTGTTATATTATAAAATCAGCTTCACGCTGCACACAGCAGGGTAGTCAGAGGGAACATAGTATTAAGACAATCCGTTCCCCATTTTCCGCCGAGTTCTGGAGGCATTGCGTGTTGAGTGGCAGCACTCAGCGCCGCGCTTTGCCTCGACACCAGACCGAAGAAATGAAAATATAAATGTAAATAAATATTTAATTTCCTCGACTGGGAATCGAACCCACAACCAATCGATTTTACAGTCACATTTCGCGCCCTTGCGCCACGACTGTCCTTTATTATATTATATTATATTTATATTATATTATATTTATATTAAAAATAAAAATAAAAAAAAAATAAAAAAAATAATATTTTATATATTTATAATTATATTATTACTATGCATATTTTATTCTTATTACTATTAGGTAATTATTTAATTTTAAATATTTTAAATTTGCACTAGGCTGTTGTATCTTTTAAGACTAAATTACTTTCTTCAAAGGTGGTCTGTAAGAGATTGCTATCAGCAATAAGACCGCCTTTGCACGTTCTGGATTTATTTTGAAATTGTCCTTTATTTTACTCTGTAACAGCTTTGTATGCAATAAAGTTTTGCTATCTATCTTTTTATCTAGGTCGTTTTAGATCAGCATATAATCTAGGGTAGAAAATTATCCTATATATTATAATAAATATTGGTAAAGGCTAATTGGAGACACGAGACTACATTTCGAAAGTACGATCAAAAACATGTACGCTACTTATCTGTCCATTAAGTTTCAGAGAAATCTCTATCATTTTTTTTTATATTATATTTAGTTTAATCATTTCAATTTAATTATGTATAAACAGCTTTTTGTACTCCTCGCACAAATTGTTTTAAATACTATACTTTGCTGAATCCAAACCTTTATCTAAATTAACGAAATCGTTCTTTGTCCAAAATAAACAGTTATTACAAATATACATTTATATAAATTTCATAGACCTCTCACTCATTCCTAATCCAGGTTCAAATGATTGCTAGCTAGGCACACTTGCTTTCATTTTTGTCATTATTAGTTATAAAAAAGTATTGAAATTCATAGTACTTCTCAGCTCTTACACAAAAGACTTAATGAATACATAGTAATTCACCTACTTCTGATACTCGTATATTCTTTAATGGCATTGTTGCGACCCTTTCCATCAGGGTTAACAAACATATCTCTCATAATGGACTTCAGACGTTAGACACAACACATAATATGGAAATTTTGCCTTCCAATAAAATTTGTATTGCGATTCCTTTAACGTCTCAAGTCCAAGTAATGGGTTCCTGGTGGTATCTCTACATCCATCAACAGATTTTGAGAGCAACAATGACCAGATACTTTGGTGGCCAGTCTCGGAAAAAAGCAAAATTAGCGAAACTCAGACTCAAATTCAGACGTCAAAGGAAACATAATATACATTTTATTGGAAGAAAAGAAGAAAGAACAAGAAGTACTTCTTAAAGTTATTGCGTTTAACCTAACAAATTCATAGCCTTTATAATATTAGAATAGTTAATTATAAGATATAGGGATGATAAAGAAAATTACGACTATTGTATATCTTTGCATATCAACGATGTCTGGTCTTTTTTCAGTCATGTGATAATAAATATAAATGCTATTTAACGTATATTACTTAAATATTTTTGATTATTATCCAAGCAATGTCTATTGTATTACTTATAATAAAATGTTATCGTGATTTTAGAAATCATATTTTATGTTCCAGTAGTGGTTTGAATATGGGAATAATAAAAAAAGCAGCGTCACATTCTGTTTAGTTTATGCGACTGATCATGGCTAACGAAACTGTTTATTTATAAATATTTGGACATACTGTCAAATGAGCAACTTTTATACGTTAAATTTATACAATCATTAAAGTAAATGTATTTGTCCATATATTATTTACAAATCAATGTCATTAATTATTAGCTATAATTGAATTGAGAATAACATATTGTTTATAATAAAAGTTTAAAATAAAAGTTATGCAAAAGAAAATTGAATAATTCTATACAGTGTTGCTAGTGATATTTAACAGCACTTTCTATATGTTAAACTTATGAAATATATAAAGTTAATGAATCTACTCAATTTACGAATTAGTGTCATTACTATTTTGTATAATTAAATTGATAATAACATGCTCTTTTAATGTAGTAAAATAAGTATTTGATAATAAATAGAAATATTCCATATAGCCTTTCTTGCTCGTGCTGTTTAACATTTAGTAGAGGTTAATATTTATTAACCTCTCGCGATCCGATTAATATTTAATTGAAGGTTATGTGACTTAATATGTAATCATTGTATTGGCACTATAATGTGAATCCTGTTTAAAACTACTTTTCTTTTTGGTTCAAACTTTATTAATAAACTATTTACAGGTTTTTAAATTATTTACAGCTTTTTAAATTATATAATCCTTTAAAAAACATCCATGTATACAGTTAGGTGCTTGAGACGGTGTAGTAAAGTTAGCACGCGCAATTTCACTTAGGTTACCCGCGTTAAGTACCAAAAGAGTCACAGCGTGGTCGTTAGTCCTCCATAAGAGCACACTTAATAGTATGCCATCATCTTCTTCCTAAAAAAATAAAAAATATAATTTAAAAATGGGCCAGTGGCGCAGGGGCATAAAATGTGACTGTAACCGTCGTTACGACAACGGAAACGACGCCGTGTGTTCCCGAAGAGGTGGCTAAAATACGTATGGGGCAGTCACGTCGGCAGCATTGGCAACACGCAAAGGTAGACTCGACTGGATTATTACCACCTACGGCATTTTTTTTTCGAATGGACTTAATGCTGTTGACCTGGCTTGGTCTTGATAGCGTCACCGGGCTGGGAATGACGAGTGTAGCTCGCCCCTGAAGAAAAAAATACGAGCTTTGATGGACGCTCGTGAAGTGTTGGCGATCGCGGGGGAATGCCCCGCGTACGCTAATCATGAGGGATTTCGACCATTAGGCCCCGTCGCGCCGAGGCGCGGACGTGCCGTGAGATAGGACTGGGAACCACCCACGGCATTTAAAACCGGCGTTAAATAATGGGGCCCGACCCCCACCCATCCCTGGTATATGATAACGGCACTAGGTAGTACACTACCCTAGGATGGTACCAGCACCTTCAGTGTTTGAAAATCCCTCCCTGAATCTTCAAACTCAGGTCGCCCTTCAAATTCTAGGGAGGGCACAGTACTGCGCTACAGATAAGGCAAACAAGGTACGTTCCACGTCAAACCCTACCTGTAACATCGGGGGTCTATATTCCACCATCTTAAGATGGTACGACTGGCCTTGTTATTTCTGACGAAGACTCAGATGACCTGACCGAGCGACACTGTATATTTTCAATATCCTGGTTTCCAAAACGCAGTTACCAGAATCTATATACAATTTCTCTTCTGTACTGTGTGTTATTTAAGAAAAAAAAACTCCTCATTATTTAAGGGAGATGTACAATTTTTTAGGTTCACATACAAATAAAACGAGAGCCTCCGAAAAACTTGTTCTTAAAATTCCACTTAATTTTATGAGCATATTTTTACTGTGGAAGCAAATAACGATCTACCGCTAAATATTAAGCGTTCAAAATATTAAAAAAAATATATATTATTTAAAGGATGATTCACCTTGACATCAAAATACACAACTCAAAGTTGTAATATTATATAATAGTATTATTATATAGTATATTATAATAGTGTATATATTATAATATTGATATAGTATAATATAATAGTAAATAGTTTTCAAATGTATATGTATTAATCACATAAATTTCCTAATCCAAAGATTGTCTGGTAGAGATCGCTGATTAGCGATAAGACCACCTGTTGTGCGTCAATTGCTTTTTTTTTCTCTTTTGTTTTTCCTCATGAGGATATTTAATTGTGCACATTAAAGTGTAAATAAATAAATAAAATAGAACAATTTTATGCCTCATGTCCGGGTCACTGTGTTCCGTAAAGGAGGACTTAAGTTTGTGGTTAAACAATTTACTTATTTCGCAAAAGAAATTCACTTGAAAAAAATACAGAGTTATCTTAAATATGTACATATTAATCTATATAAGCTTTGGAATCAGTAAAACGTAGTAAATAACAAAAAGAAAACAATATTAAATATTAACAATATTATATGTAAGTAAAAAAGTAGGTATATTGAAATAATCCTATACTCGTGGAAGAGCACTCTTAACCATCCAATCCCGAAGGAAAGCGATGGTTCCGATCTATCATTTAACTACAGGTTTATTGCTATCTTCCTACTATTGGACGTGTTGGAGAGCATTATAGCTCTTGGTTTATCTGGAGGATCATCGATAGATTGATGATCGTCAATATAGTTTCCGCCATGGTCACTCACTCGGTGATTTTCTGGGCTACCTAACCCACTAGTGGGCTGTGGCTATCGAAAGCAAGGGGGAGGCCCTAGTAGTTAATTTGGACATGGCGGAGGACCTTCGATCGAGTGTGGCATGGGACGCTCTTTTCAAAACTTCCATCCTACGGGCTTCCCGAGAATTCATGCAAGTGGATCGCCAGCTTTCCACTGGGCGCAGAATCAAAAAAAAGAAAGGTCGATGTCGACGGTTTTATTCCGAATACATGCCCGTGAACGCTGACGTTTCACAAGGCCGCGTGCTATCCCCTACGCTGTTTCTTCTGCATATCAATAACATGTTACAGGATTCTAGCATTCATTGCTATACAGATGATAGCACAGTGGACGCTGTTTACTCCAGCCACGCAAGTCTTTCTCGGGAAAATGTCAACCAGTGCCGAAAATAAACTTGTGTTTTCCGTTGAGTTGTTCTTCGGGAATGTTTCCTCATGAGGTGAAAGGAACGTGGTTCAATTCCATCCCAAGAGTTTGAGCGTTAACCACTAAAAATCACATTTGTCGTGTTGCCAGTCTTCTAAAAGACTTCTCTTATAGCCACACCCCGTATTGGCACAGTGGGAATTAGCATTTCGAGTGACTGTCAGAATCGTGATCATCTGGAAAGCAAGGCCAAGTTGCCCTCATAGAAACTGGGGATCATGGGCAGAGCGAGACAGTACTTCACGCTAAAACACCGATTGGCCCTGTTGTATGGCCCAAGTCAACTATCGCGTTTGAGTACAATTTCTAGTTCGAGAATGATGATTATATTTCCATTATTGTGTTCTAGTAACGAAACAAAGCTAGGAGTGAAGAAGCTTAGTCAATTAACATGTAATGTTTAGAAAACTGGCCAGAAATTGAGAAAGGAGTGTCTTAACACTTAAGTTTCCTCTGCCCACCCTGCTATATGCAAAATACAGCGTGAAACAAAAAAAAAAGAATAATGGTATGTTTTAATGCTTATTTACTCTGCTGACATGCGAGCGAACTAAGTTAAAAAATAATAAATATATTATAAAAATAAATAATTTAACCTTTCCCTTCCCTTCAGTAGCTACAAACACTGGTTCACTGGGAAAAGCGTCAAATTCATTCCAAATTTTAACATTGCCTGTATATGTATCGATTTTAACTATCTGAAAATTAAATATCTTGTTAAATTCATTCATAATAAAATGTAAAGTGATTAATTTATAATTACAAACTTCCTTCTTCTTTTGAAATATTTATATATATGTAAAAATAAACGTAAAGAATAGAAAAATAAATGACATTTTTACCGAGTTCGCAAATTCCATTTCGTCCTTTGAACCAATTCCATAGAAATATCTATAAGAGTGACCTATAAGTTGTCACAACATTAATACATCAACAATTTATATGCATATAAACATAAAAATAATATACACATGATATCTTAAGTTTTAAGCTTCAGCTTCACGCTGTATCCCGCTCACAGCAGGGTATACAGAGGAAACCTAGTGTTAAGACATTCCGTTCCCCATTTTCCGCTGATTTCTTGGAGTATTGCGTGTTTAGTGACGTAACTCAACGCCGCACTTTGCCTGGACACCAGAGCGAAAAATTGAAATTATATAAGTAAATAAATATTTAATTTCATCGAGTGGAGATCGAACCCACAGCCAGTTGATTTTACAGTCACACTTTGTGCCCCAGCGTCACCAATGGTCTCAATGTTTTGTACTTATTTATTTATATAGAACGTCAACGCATCGAACACTAACAGGTTACAAAATAATAAGTACAAATCTTAAAACAAATTACAAAGTGCAGCCGCAATTACAGGTATTGACGACATGCCGTTTTTACATTTACAATTTAAATATTTTATGAAATTTATATGTAAAGTTATATATTATATAAATAAAAAAAATCTAGACATATTCTAAAGATAAAAAAGATATTTAATTGAACCTTGCGGAACACCAGATTAGAAGAACAGAAGATAAGAAGCCAATCAGACTTACATCTCTTAACCACAATATTTGATTTACGAGAGCTAAAATAAGAATAGCACCAATTTAGTATGGTGCCTCTAATAAATAACTCTACGCCACTGTTAAACAGTTTTTAAAGCAAAATACTATGATTAATACTATCGAAAGACTTACTGAATTCGTCGTATATAAGATCAACATACATTTTTTTATCAGTACAGATTTATTAACAAAAGAAACAAGTTTAGTCGAGGTCAGTCGTGGCGCAGCGGCACGAGGTGTGACTGTAAAACCGACTGGTTGTGGGTTCGATCCCCACTCGAGGAGATGAAATATTTACTTAAATTTATATTTCCATTTCTTCGCTTTGGTGTCGACGATAAGCGCGGCGTTGAGTTCTGCCACTCATCACGCAATGCCTCCAGATTCGAGAGAAAGTGGGGAACGGAGTGTCTTAATACTAGGTTCCCTGTGCCTACCCTGCTGTGTGCGGGATACAGCGTGAAGCTGATTTATAAACAAGTTTAGTATCTGTGGACTTCGATCCATAGAAACATGTTGCTAAGAATTTGCTTAGTTATCCAAGCAATGTACGGTAATATTAGTTCTTTGAAGAGTTTGGCTTGAAGTGCGTGAAGTGAGAGATTTATTAAAAATATATGTAACGAGAGGACATTTGGACACGAAAACTGCTGGTATTCTTTTGCAACCTCTACCCTTGACCCTTAATATATTATAGTAGGCTAGGAAAAGAAGTATAATTGTGTTTTAGTAAACTTTGTGTTAAATATTTTTGTTCTTGATCCTCGATCCATTTTTGATCGAAAGATTTCTCTATTGGTGGAACAGGTCGCTGCGTTTGGTCTTATCGTAGCGGGATAAGAAAAATAATTATTAAATAACCATTGTGTTTAATAATGACGACCAATTCATTAAATTTATTATTAATAACATGATATGTATACCATTATGAAGATAATTAATCCCAGGCAGTTCGATTTTAACATCTGCCAGTAATTTCGCTTCAACTTTTGTATGCGCAGGCGAATGTAAAGGGATTTCTAGACGCTTTGGGTAGCTGTGGCACCAGTGCGCGCAATCAGGGTTACTTTCCATATTCTTGTAATGATAACAAATTTAAATAGTTAGAATTCGTAGGTGTAAAATATGTTTCTTAAAATAACTTTCAATAAGATTTTTATTTATTTCATTGTTGCTTATTGAAAAAATAAATTAAAAATATTGACTTGTTCGACGTATTTTACATTCATATATTGAATACACATAGAAAATATTGAAATATTTATTTTTGCATTTCACCTAGTAGGGCTCAAAGCGATGCCAATTTAGTAAATTAGTGTAAAAGTAACTTAAGGGCTATAATATGTTTGACAGTCACTCATCCAATAACAGTACAAGTATAAGTAAAGCTTTATATTTTTTACTAGCTTCACGTTGTATCCCGTGTGTATCAGGGTAGGCAAAGGGAGCCTTGTGTTTGGACACTTCGTTACCCACCTGCCAAATTCTGGAAACGAAAGTTTGAGTGGCTGAACTCAACGGCGGGCTTTACCTCGACACCACAAGAAATGAAATTTGTAATATTTCTGTTCCATGAGTGGGAACTGAACCCACAACCAGCCGATTTTACAGTCACACTTTGTGTCCTTGCGCCACGACTGTCCTCATATACCTATATACATATTGTACATTTATAGGAAATAGTGTTATACCTTTATAGCTTCAACATATAATGCATCTATAACTTTCGCATCATCGTATGCGCACAAGTCGATAGTAATATTTCCGTTTTCTTCAAATGCGTTCACAATGTGCATAAAGAAGAGTGCATTCGTACGGTATCGAGTTTGTACGTTTGTTTTTCTATGAACCAGAATTATTTGTGTCTGAAAAATTAAATCGATGTAGAAGAGAAATTTCTATTATAAAATTAAATACCTAATTATGTCTTTAAAATAAAAATAAAACATGTTTGTTGTCTTTATAATAAATACCATGACGGTTGTGGGTTCGATCCACATTCGTGGAATCAATTATTTTCATTTCTTGGCTTTGGTGGCAAAGCGTGGCGTTAAGTTCCGCCAGTCAACACTCAAAGGCGAATAAACAGACGTGAGTCAGTGAGTCAAATGTTACTAGATAATGTTAGTCTAAACATACATATTTTTTTTACTATTATATTGTAAAGCGAAAAATCAAGTTAATAAGTTACGTATTTTAACTTCTATAAAAACAATAAATTAATATAAAATTACTTCACATTCGGGATTCCACGTAAGTGTAGATGAGAAGGAATCGTTCAAGATTATAGCCTTTAAAACATTTGCTAAGGATATTGATAAGGGCTGCTCTATTATCACATAATAATTTGGTGTTACACCTGTAATATATAGAAAATAATAGAAATATTATAAACTATAATTAAGACAATTTTTGATTCCGTCGTAAGGGTCACAAGCGTGCGAATGTAAATCCAATCGATGTGGGTTCAATCCCCACTTGGGAAATTAAATATTTAATATTTTCATTTCCCCAACACGTAACTTAAAACACAATATCTCGAATATTGAGTGAGTAGGGAACGGAGCATCTCGGAGTATCCTACTCTGTTATATGCGGGATTCAGCGTGAAGCAATAAAAGAGTATTACTTAACAAGTGAAAAGAAAAAAGTAAAGACAATAAGGATATTTCTATAAAATAATTTAATTATTAAAGAATATTTGATATTCTCTTAACTGAATAAAGACTCATCCGTACGCAATAGTATGTCCTAAAGTTTCAATTCTTACAATAACAAGTTTTTATCTATAAAATAAAAGTAACTGATCGCTGTCTGTACACATGAGAAAATCTATTATTGAGAAAGTCTGTCAATGTAACAGAACCCATAATAAAGTTTTTTTTTATTGGGTCGCTAGGTATCCATATGGTTACATAAAGTGCAAGGTTAAGTTGCGCTTTGTATAAAAGATTTCAATGTCAAAATATTCTCATGCTTCGTTTTGAAAAAGAAATGGAAATACATTAATATAAATAGAAAAATTACCGAAAGAATGCATGTACGAGGGATTGAATCGCCACCTTGGTTCTATTTCGCTGACGACTTCTGCTAAGTCAAACATGTCACCTGAAAATAAAATATAAGTAGACATCTTAGACAGTTTTTTTAAAAGTTATATAATATATTTTTTTTAGCTTCACTCTGTATCCCGCACATAGTAAGAAAATTGAATTCTGAGCCATTGAGTGTTGAGGAGCGGAACTAAACGCCACCCTTTGCCTTGTTACCAGAGCAAGGAAATGAAAATATTAAATATTTCATTTCTCCGAGTCGGAATCGAACCCATAACCATTGCGTTTTTTTTCATCATTATTATTATTAAATAAAACACACCACAGACATCGGTGGTCCCTGTCCTATTTTAATTTTGTTTTTTTTTTGTGATTTTAATTTTTATATATATATATATATATATATATATATATATATGTATATATATATATAAATATACTCCTTTACACAATCGAAGAATTGAAGAATTTAATTTGTTTTGTTTTGCTCTTTTCCGGTTGTTGCGTTAAATTGTTTTGGGTTCCGTATTCTGTGTTTCTTCTTAATTTAGTTATCGCCTCTCTGTCTCTATGAGAGATTGTCAACTTTAAGTTATAATTTATTATATCGTAATTGTGATATGCGTATACGCACCTCCTCCTTATGAAAGTAAATTAAAAGTAAGACAAAGTTATCGGTAGACACTAGTTTAAAAAATGGAGGAAGTTTATAATAAAGGAAAAAGAAATTCAAAATAAAATGATTAATTATGATAGGGATTTTTTTTATAAGCGTAAACGTAATACATACCTGTCTTAGAATACGGAAATCTTATTATAACGTACTTTGGCAGTCCCAATACAATTTTCAAACCGATATTATAAACATCTCCTGAAAATATTACAGAAAATAAAATAATTATAAAATAAATTCATAAGTAAATAGCTTCACACTGTATTCCGCACATAACACTGTAGGCAGGCCGAACCCGGGCGGTACCAGAGCGAGATAATGAAAATATTAAATACTTAATTTTTTTCGAGCAGGAATCAAACCCACTCATCATCGCCGCACTCTTGTGCTTAGCATAAATTAAAAAAAATTACTAAATTCTATTTTGTTCTTTTATTATATTCTGAACGTGCCATGCAAAAAGAGAAAAAATTAAAAGGGGTAAGCTTATTATAATAATTTAATAATTTTAACAATTTAGAAAATTACATTTTAAAAATACTATAACATAAAAAACATATACATACAAGCAATACTGTATCCCGTACACGACAGGGTAGGCAGAGGGAACTTAGTGTTATAAGACACACCGTTCCCCACTTTCCGTTGAATTCTGGAGGCATTGCGTGCTGAGTGGAACTCAACGCCGCGCTTTGCCTCGACACCAGAGCGAAGAAAGCGAAATATACATTTAAATAAATATTTCATTTCCTCGAGTGGGGATCGAATCCACAACCAGTCGCGTTTACAGTCACACTTTGTGCCTCTACGCCACGACCGGCCTCAAAACTTAGAACATAAAACATATACACATCTATAGAAAAAAAATATAAAAAAAAGAAAATCTTATAAAAACGATCGTTACCATTGGACATTTTGTGTGGATGCGCTGAATGACAAACTATTAGGGAATTTATAAGACTTTTCTTTTCCAAAGTTTCCAGTGAATGTGGGTCGAATCTGAAATGATTTAAACAACGAAAAATGATCTTCATATTAATTCATATATTTTTTGGTTTGAGAATCGACCGTATGTAGTAGAGTAGGCAGAAAGCATTTAGTGTTAAGACACTACGTGCTCCACTTTCCGCCTTATTATCTTAAAGAATTAAAATGGAAAATCTTTTTTTTCATTTCTTTAGAAATTTCGAGAAATATTTTTTTCTTAATGCACCCCTACTCTTCTACTTCTATATTTGTGCTAAAATCTAAATAACGTTTCTCATTTTACTATGAAAGAAATTACCAAATGATATTTTTTTACATTATATCCAAGTAACTTACTTATACAGTCGAGTCGTCTTTGAGGCCAGTCGTGGTGCAGGGGCACAAAGTGTGACTGTAAACCAACTGGATGTGGGTTCGATCCCCATTCGAGGAAATGAATTATTTATTTATTCGCTCTGGTGTAGAGGCAAAAGCGCGGCGTTGAGTTTCGCCACTCAACACACAATACCTCCAGAACGTGGCGGAAAGTGGGGAACGGAGTGTCTTAATACTAGGTTTCCTCTGCCTACCCTGCTGTGAACGGGATACAGCGTGAACTTACTTATACACCGTTGCAACGTCTGTCATTGCGTATACTTGGTCACCAAACAGATTCACAGAGATGCCAGCATTGTCCGATATAATGTCTTCCAAATTAAAAATAGATTCAAAACTGAAAAGTATAATCATTTCAATATTAATTAATTGATTATCTTAGTGACAAATCACTTTGCTTTTTACTCACTTTTCATATTTTATGAGAAATTGCATATTTAGTTCAAATTGAGTCTTGGTGGAGTGGAGAAATGACATTATTTATTATCCCAAGTGAAGAATCCAGATCAACGAATCCAGATGGGAAACATGACGAGAAAGGAACGATTTGCAAGAGGCGCGGGTTCAAATTTTTACACGTTTTCTAAAACGGTATGTTTCTTTCCTAAGTGTGGAATGACGCTTTAATAATTATGTATATACTAAAAAGTATGGTTTTACAACTACAGGCTTTATCCTTTTATTATTTTTGAAACATAACTCAACGCCTCGCATTGTCTCACAGAATGGGAAATCTCAGGTGTCAAAAAAATTATAGGCACAAAAAACATCTTTAATAAATGGCAATAGTTGTTTATTTAGTATTAAACATAATTAATAATATACGATATTTCAATTTGAACATAACCTAAAATACCAACACAATGAACAAAAAAATCGGAACATAGAGCTTATTTTTTGTTTTTTGTAGGAATATTGTAAATTATCTATTGTGGGGTTGACGTCTATGTGGCCCGATGCCACAAGAGTGAAACTGTAATTGGTTGTGGGTTCAATTCCCACTCGAGGAGTGAAATATTATTTTTTTTTTGTTCCGAAATTCAACACATAATTCCTCAGAATTGACAAATCCTAAATTAGATATAATTCTAGATTCCTAGGTACCCTCAGTCTACATTGCTATGTTCGAGACACAGTGTGAAGCTATATTTAAGGAATTACCGTTTAAATATAGTATTACAGGGATCGGGCACAGCTTTGGTACCAAATTCTGTTACGACGATACGGTCAGCCTTCTTATTTTTTATTAACGTCTGTGATTCTAAGTAACGACACTGATACGTCACTGTACCCTTATTTAAGGCAAATCTGTAAATAAAATGTAATTACTTAGGCGTTATGCTCTACAAACCCAAACCTACCTACCTAAAGAAAATAGACATCTGTATTTATATATATACAAAACTCATCTATTACTGAGTGACAGACGAAGTGCATCCAAAGAACTTCGATTTTTGGGTAGCGTATAAGAGCACTGAAATAGGATTTCTCGAATAACACATTATTTGGCTAGGACGGTTTCCAAGATTCCCATGTCTGTCGTAGCCATGGCCTGTAGCGGTCGAGGAAGAGCACAGCGAGGTTTAGTTGGCAGTGCGGACGGCCTACATCTGGGCAGATGAGTTTCATGAGTTCCACATCTCAATCGGTCCGACAAAGCCATACATTCTCAAGAAGCTACGTCGAAATTTTTATACGCTGGTTACAACTTATTGTTGTTTTGAGTGCTTTCCAAGAGGCGCGGATTCGAGTTCCACTACTTTATTCTTTTTATATATTTTATTATAATATAATATTAAAAATATTAGAAACCTTATATATTTCTGACATACTTATAAACGGAGGCAATTAAAGAGAACTAGAACAGTTTTTTTTATTTGTATACGAATAAAAGGAATCATTAGGGATAATTTCCTAAAAACGCTAGTATTCACGTACGTGGAATTTAAAGTTACCTTTGCCTTGTAGTACAATACAGCCTTGTACATTGTATAAAAAATAACAATAAATATCATGATGAAGCTTCTAATATACCTATGTAGCAGAGCAGATCCATCAAAAACATGTTCATATGTAGATGAGCCAATTTTCATCCTACCGGGTCCATTTCTGAGTAGATTTCCATTTAGCCACACAGGAATGGTACCTAAAAATTTATATTCCTCTAGCTTAGCAGAGGGAACCTGGGCACCTAGTGTTAAGACACTCCCATTATGACACTTCTGTTCCCCACTTTTCACCGAATTCTGGAGGTAATGCCGTGCTTTGCCTCGTCACCAGAACGAGGAAATGAAAATATAATATTAAATTAATAAACGTAATAAATAAATAAAATTATATGTAAAAAAGATTTCATTTTTAATAAAAATAAGAAAAAATAAAAGTTATAAATTTGTATTGATTTTTAACTGAAATATATTCGAAATATCGAAATAAATACTTAGCAATATTGTTACAGAATTCACAATTATAAACTTTTAAGTTTGATGAAATGAAGAAAAAAAAATTTTCTTTAGTAAGTAATACAAAATAATATATATAAAAAAGGAAAAAAATCATAAAAATAGATAATAAACATACAATATGTTTACTTTACCTAAATCATAAATTATATACTATACTTTTACAATAAAAGTGACCATCTAAAAGATTTTTTATTCTATTATAAAAAGTATCAGATGTTTTTTTTCTCATCACAATTTTTTTTTATTATTATTTTTTTTACAAATACCTTTTATTTCACCCATTAATGGTTTTGTAATCTCCTCTTCGCAACACCTAAGAAAGGTGCTCATGATGCTACCGGGATGCTGTTGTATATTGCACGTCATTATAGCGCCTAAGATAATTGACCGAACGATTCAAGATCTTACAATCTACTGACATTGCATTCGTACATTAATGACTAAGTTTTTTTAGCTTCACACTGTATCCTATAGCAGGGTAAGGAACCTAGTGGTAACACACTCCGTTCTCCACTTTTTGTCTAGTTTTCGAAACATTGCGTATTGAGCATCGGAAATCACAGCCACGCTTCATCTTATTACCAGAGCCAGGAAATAAACATTTTAAATAATTCATCCCCTCGAGTGGGATTCAAACCCACAACAGTCACACGACGTGCCACTGCACGTCAATTTTTATTAATCTAAATAAAATGAAACTATAGTAGAGGTGTATGGTGGCTATGGTGTGGATTCGATCCCCACTCGAGCTAGCTTCTGCTACTCAATATGCAATGCCTCCAGAATACGGCAGAAAGTGGGGAACGGAGTGTCTTAACACTAGGTTCCCTCTGCCTACCCTGCAGTGTGCGGGATACAGCGGGAAGCTGATTTATCTATTTTATTTTTGTTAGACAAGTAAAGATTTTTCTACCAAACCCAGAAATAAAGAATACATTTATATAAGATTTTGTTTCTATTATGGTAATTGCGATATTGCTTTCTCAAGCACGATATTATTGATTACTTATTTATTAGTACAAAAATATGTTCACAATATATCCCTATTTTCCCCATTCTCTGGCCAATATACCACCGCCACTCAACACCCAATGTCTCGAACATTGGGTGTTGAGTGGCGATGCTAAACGCCGCTCTTTATCGAGCGAGAAAATGAAAATCTCATCAAAAACATAAATGTGAAAACTGAGCAAATTATCAAATTTTAACTAATGCGTCGTTCTCGACTTCACCGAGAAAATAATGGGATACCTATATCGGCGACGAGTTCTGTGTTCACTCGGTATAAAATTCAAGCTGAAAATTTGACTTGGCTGTTTTTTACCACCAGGCACCAAAGAAAATATCAACCTAATAGTCCCAGTACAAGCTGAAAGTACATTGACTTGCAAATATAATAAAGCCGAATTTTACGAAAAAATTGTTTGTTCACATTTATGCTTTTAAAGGGATATCATTAGATTTTGGGAACAAAAAATTAATATTAATCATTAATACTTTGTTATTTTTTAAATCGTTTATATTCCTAAGTTCTTCGATCTATCTTTCATACTTAACTCTTTTTTTATTTTCTTGATTATCAGTTTTGAGTATGTAGGTATAATTAGTATTATACCTTGGTGCCAAATATATATAAAACATAGTTTCCAGGTATGTTAGAAGTGGGTTAGGTATTTGAACGTTAATAAATCAATAACTGTATGAGTTAAATTTTTTTATACAGCATAGTCTGGAAGTTTTAAAAATTATACTGGATTTCATGCATACAAACTAATTTGTTTACCAGTTTCATAACTGGTCTCAAAAGTAACTTGAAATGGTTCTTGTAAAATACACATTGCGCGTTTTCAGTTTTTAACTTAGCTGGACACGCTGGCGCGTGTCTTGATGATAAATTTCCGGAGTGGGAATCCAACCTACAACCGTCACATTAACAGTCAGAGTAAAAAGAAAAAATAGTCATACAAAACTTTTTTTATATTAGTACATATAGATAAAATCAGCTTCACGCTGTATCCCGCACACAGCAGGGTAGGCAGAGGGAACTTAGTGTTAAGACACTCCGTTCCCCACTTTCTGCCGAATTCTGGAGGCATTGCGTGTTGAGGGGCAGAACTCAACGCCGATATATAGATAAAAAGTAACATTGTTTGAGAGAAAATCGTACTTACAGCCATAACACAGTACAGTCATGCACGTATCACATGCACTATGACGACAGAAACGAAGTCTATCTCATATGGAAAACGGGCTACTACAATAATACTCAAACACCAAGGACAAAAAGGTTATTATAGAGGTGTAACGCGATTTTAAAAAAAACTATTTTTGAAGAATATTGGCAAATACAGAACAAATGTTGAGTTTGCTGCTCGTGATTTTTTTCTCAATATAGTTCAATATTAGGCCTTTTACATAATGTAATATTTGAAAATTGTCGACTTATAAATCCTAGAAATAACATGGAAACAAAAATATAAAAGCAAAAAAAATTATATAAGCAAAATTTTATCAAAAACTTTCAACGGCTGTAGCGAAAAAAAATACTGATGATTTTTTCCAAAAATAAATTTAAAAACTATTAGTATTAGTATAGAATAATGTCTAAAAGTTTCATAGGTAAAGCTCAACGACAACATGTACAAAAATTGAATGTTGTGTTCTTGAACGTTACCATAATAATTTTGCATAATATTTATCCGATTTTGAATTTGATTTGATCATACTAAATAGGACGGTGGTGATGTAATCTAAGCAAAATCTTTTTATCTATATAAATATATGCAGGTGGAATAATTCGAGGAAGTTTTATGGCACCGCATTCTCATAATTGCTAAGGCCCTATTGAATAACTTTTGTACATCTAGCACAATTGGAACTTACTTGGGTTTTATTTTCAAAAAAAAATAAAAAAAAAAAAAAAAATTAAATCAGCTTCACGCTGTATCCCGCACACAGCAGGGTAGGCACAGGGAACCTAGTGTTAAGACACTCCGTTCTCCACTTTCTGCCGAATTCTGGAGGCATTGCGTGTTGAGTGGCAGAACTCAACGCCGCGCTTAACCTCGACACCAGAGCGAAGAAATGGAAATATAAATTGAAGTAAATATTTCACCTCCTCGAGTGGGGATCAAACCCACAACCAGTCGGTTTTACAGTCACACTTCGTGCCGCTGCGCCACGACTGACCTTGGCTGTTTGTTTTACAAAATCGCTTAAAAAATAATTCGCTTAATATACTATAAAAATATTAATATTATAATAATAAAAAAAAAGCTTCACGCTGTATTATATGCAGATATAGCATGGTAGGAAGAGGGAACCTTTTGTTAAGACACTCCGTTTCCCACTTTCCACCGAATTTTTCGAGGCAATGTGTGCGCGCTACCCAATGGCGAAACTCAACGCCGAGCTTTTGATGGCAGAGCGAAGAAATTAAAATATTAATAAATAACAATACATTCTCCCAATGGAAATCGACCTCACAACCGTCGCATTAAAGTCACTACGGTCTCATATTAATATTATATTTGATAATTAGTATTTTTTTTTCATAACTGACCTAAATATTTTCATCGAAAATTGCACGAATTAATAGAAACGTCTGGTCACAATAAATAATGGAGTCAGCTAATTAATAAGTCCCAAATACTTCATGCTCTCGTAACATTATTGGTTTTTAAGCGATATTACTATTAGCACAACATCGAAACGAATATTTAATCTATTACATAAGATGGTGACCGAATTAATTCTCTTATATAACATTTTAATTACTTAATATATTGATATCGGAATAAACAAATGCAAAAATATTAATATTTATTAAAAAGAGTCTTTCCCATTTTCAGAGTACTTCAAAGGTGTAAAATTGTCTGATTCTTTTTCTCAAGAACGCCTGGTTATATCAGGCGGAAGTTATTATGATATATCCAGATCTACAGTTCCTTGGAGTATAGGAAAATGTGTTTTTGCCACTTGTAATGTTCGCGTCTTAATTCAAACCTCTATAGTATTTTGTACTTCTTATTGACTTAGCATTTGGCAAGAAGTTAAAAAATTCAATAATTTATTATATTTTATATAATTTATAGGAACACATGGTGACATAGTAATGGATTGGAACATTTGGTGGGCGAATCCAACTTGTACTTGATTATTTTTTATTGTACTAGTTCTGGTAAAAACATATAACTCGATTATCGATATCGGATTACATATTGAAATAATTCACCATTAATAGCCACAATAAGAAAATTTGTATTTTATTATTAACAGTTGAAAAAGACTTTTTTTAGTCATATAGATGTCATCATCATGAGAAGTCTTATCATCATCAATAGAGTAGGTGTCGTCGTCATCAACAGCCTGTTCTTGTTCTGTGCTGTTCTAATGGCACGCTGCTGAGCTCGATCTTCGGTTGTTCGCATCGACCTGTTTCCTAACGGGAGAACGACCCGCTTGTCAAGGCACGGTCGCCACTTCAGGAGTGCGTTTACCCAAAACATCGGTTCTCCAATAAACGTGACCAGCCCACCACTTCCACTTTAGCAAGATATTTAAACATGCATGGTTGGCAAAAATTTTTGCTCAAACGTACGAGATTTTGACATCATTTCTTAAACAAAATTTAAATAATACAATTCATTAACTACATACTACCCCAGTTGTGGCGCAGGTGCACAAAGTGTGACTGTAAACGTCTTTCCATTTCTTCGCTCTGGTGTCAAGGCAAAACGCTGCGTTGAGTTCCGCCACTCAACACCCAATGCCTCCAGAATTCGGCGCAAAGTAAGGAACGAAGTGTTTTAATACTAGATTCCCTCTGCCTACCCTGCTGTGTGCGGGATTGTTGCGGGTTTGCGGTGAAATTTATTTATTTTATAAATATAATATTATTTTTGTTGATTGTGTAACTAATAGATATATATTATAGATTTTTTTTAAATTATTTTGAATTATGTATCTAATTTTATTTTAGTTATCAATATAATTGCATTTAGATCGTGTATGTCGTGTATTCCATATGGGGCAGAGTTTTTTTTTATTATTTAGTTCAGCACTTAGTTTGGGCGTGTGATCTCGGCCTAGAATAGGATCATCCTGGTACTGGTGGTGTCGTAAAAGGCGACTAAAGTACGTGTGGTAGAGTCACGTCGCCAGCAATGGCAACACGCATGGGCAGACTCGACCGGATCATTAGCACCCCCGGCATTTACAACCGGCGTTAAGTAGTGGCTTTATGCCACTGCGTTTCGCATCAGGTAATGCCGGGCTCCGGCGCCCAACCCACCTTGCAGGCAGGCAACGCACCTGCAGCTCTTTTTATATTTATTTCCGACACTACATTTAATTATTAGTATTCTAGTCACCATTATATTATATTTTATGCGTATTAGAGATTATTAGCATGGGACATAAAAATAAATATTTGTGAATATTTTTTGTTACAACCGGTGGAACTTAATAATAAATAAGACTCAGGTGCACTAGCCAATTCACAGCCTGATAGCCTCATAACTTTACAATATCAATATATTTGTACTCTACATCCATTGTTTGACTACTGTGTACGTTCAGACGCACCAGTCAGACAGTATTTGCCAATTTACTTTTAGAATTTTATTTTCTCTAAAAAATCACAAATTTCCATTTCGTTTTCAACTTTCTGCTGAATCACCTAAAATTGAACCAAACTGAATCTATTATACATGGAGATAAAATGGATAGGCATTGAGGTCCTCTACCCATAGACCACGGTTGATCCGAGTTACATTTGAGTTACAGTTTTTTGGCGGTTTCTTGTGTTTTTTAATATTATAAATAATAAATTATTTTTTCAAATTGAAAGACAGACTATGTTCATCTCGCCTATAATCATATCAGAAAATACAATTTCTGGAATCGGTTTGGTAAATGTTAAAAAAAAAATTAAATTAGCTTCACGCTGTATCCCGCACACAGCAGGGTAGGCAGAGGGAACCTAATGTTAAGACACTCTGTTCCCCACTTTCTGCCGAATTCTGGAGGCATTGCGTGTTGAGTGGCAGAACTCAACGCCGCGCTTAACCTCGACACCAGAGCGAAGAAATGGAAATATAAATTTAAGTAAATATTTCATCTCCTCGAGTGGGGATCGAACCCACAACCAGTCGGTTTTGCAGTCACACCTCGTGCCGCTGCGCCACGACCGGCCTCAAATCGGTAAATGTTGAACTTACTTATTACACGAAAACAAAGTTTACTTCTCATTATTTAGATTTAGATAGAAGGGGAAGGAGACAAAACTGTACAAAAATACTGCTTTGGTATTAATATAGACAGAAGTTGAGGAATGTGGATAGTAATTGAAAAAATTATACACTTCTAAATGATATCTTTATATACAATGCTTAAAGCTATTTTTTCATAATGTTATATTAACATATAATATTCTAATCTAGTGAGTTCGACTATGGCGGCTATTCTCCGAATTTTAAGCTTGTGATCTTAATAATTTGTGACATAAAAATTAAGTCACCTTTAAATTAAAAGTTTATGAAAATAAATAAAAGGATGAACAAACAAAACTGCTATTCTTAAATAAAATTTTAATAAAATTGAATAAAAATTCTTTCAATCGCATATTTTTTATTATATCTTTAATATATGGAATTGACATTTCTATCATTTTATCACGTATAGAAATAGAGAGGAGAGAAGATAATAGATATTAAACATAACAAGATTAAATTATAAACTAAAAATATATGTTGTGTGTGTATTATAGATATGTGTTTGTTTTTTTAGGACCAGATTGTATTTTTGCTTAGACATTTTTTTAAAGTCAACACCTATGTTGATGAAAAAACTTATAATATAATAATTAGTGCTAAAGTTAAAACGGTAAGTCTTATAGTAAAATATTATTATTGAAATATACACAAATTCAAATATACACACGCACATACATATAAATATTACAATATTCTCTTGTCTTATGTTCCCATGTTTTTTCTTTATGACATTGTTAATATAGTTATACATACTATTATAATAATTAATTTACAAATACTTTATAAATTGCTGTGTGCAATGGAAATCATTTCTTTAATATACAGGGTATAACGCGATCAACAGAACATTTGTAAATACAACCCGATTGTTGAGTCTACGCTCGTGTTTTTTTTTCAATGTAGGTCAATTCAAGTAGGCCTTTTGTATAACATAATATTCCAAAAAATACATTTTTCAAATATCCGCGGAACCACTCAAAATACGCAAACATAAATGTGGGTAAGAAGGATAGATTCTATACTTATAGACAACCGCTGATCCGTGGATCGTGTTACACCTGTACATTGTAAAATTCAACTACATCATCAAAGAGCTATTTCATTAATTTTGAGAAAACTATAGTATATATACTATTCCACTATATATCTTACAAACTTTTGAATAAAATAAGTATATAATAAAGCAAAACCTAAAAAGGCCAGAAGTCAGTGTAGTGTAAGTGCACAATATTCAAACAAAAATCTTGCTAATACTTTTTTTAAGTAAACTTTTGAAATTTTAGTCCTAGCATCTATATAAATTATTGTCACAATTTACAACAACAGATATTCACGTTACTCGCCATCAAAAGGGGTCCTAACCCCTAGATCACCACCTATATAATCTTCGTGATATCCTTCGTAGAATCGACGACGCAGGATTAAAAAATGCACGCGATCGTAATTGTTTCATATTGCGATCATCAGCTATTATTAAAAGCGAATAGCGATTATATCAATCAGGAAGTAGTAGATAAGATCATGTTGATTTTGTTGTAGCTTACGAAACTTAAAGAAATAATTAAATAATAATTAATAGTTTAATTTTTATAAATGCCACTGAAACTGCAAAATAATGCACTTGGTGTGCTCACCGAACGAATAAAAAAGGAGAATATATGAGAATATATTTACACTTAACAAAGCAAAGAATGATAAAAGTCATCATACCAAGAATCGTCGTGCGACAAATGTAAACTTGACGTTTTTCGCAAATTTATAAGTAGCGATTTCGAGGAGATATTCAACATTAATTTTTATTTAATTAAATTCTTCTCTCTTTACTTTTCATATTTAGTATTCATTTTTAATTTTTAGTTATAACTAAATAACATTTTAACTTTAAAATTGCTATAATAATTGTTGACGTTGCATTAAATTATGATCTCACTCGTAAATAATACGTTATTACTTTAATAACAACCTCTAAGCCCCTTTTTTTAAATACTGTTGTTGAAATGACTAAAGTAGATGGAATAAGCGGTGTAAAATAAGGTTAACCATCTAGGGTTAACTGACTTGAATATTTAACAATTTTACTAAATCTGATTTGAAAAGATTATAAATAATAAAAATATAAATAATACTTATATTATTTAAACTACCTAGGTTATATAATAGTATATGTTTTTAATTTAAACTTTTATATTTTTTGTATCGTCTATTTTATTTAACCTTTCACTTTCTTCTGCAAAATCATTTTTGTCATCTTTAAATGTGCCATTCTTAAAATAATATTCTATTTCCTGTAGTGTGCGACCTTTTGTCTCTGGCAGTTGAAAATAGATATAAAATAAGCATAAAAACACGATTGCAGAATTCAAAAAGAAGACCCCGTGATATCCGATTTGGGTAAACATTTTTGTAGCAAATTGAATACTAATAAATTGTATAACACTAAAAATAGCACCTAATAACAAGCAATTAATAGGTTTTACCTCCAAAGGATGTAACTCTGTCAATAAAGTCTCAAGCACCGAATATGGGCCTGCAGTGACAGTGACGTAATACAGAGCCAATAATGAAATCTTGACCCATGCCCTTTCTCCATCTTGCCAAAGATAAAGACTTGTTGCAAATATCATTAGAATTGTATTTGAAATGATACCAGAACAAAATAATAATGGTCTCATGTTAAATTTTTTTACTAATATACAAGAAAATCCTGCTCCTATAAAAGCGAATCCATCAACCATAATCGTATAGCCTAAAATATCATTTGTGCCTGTTATATCTTGTATAATTGTTATAGCCAGAGTGCTCAACAAAACTTTACCAGCCGCCACTCTGTACAAGCAAATAATATTCATTAATATTATTATTCTTTGTAAATAACGTTCTTTACATGTTTTTAAATATTTTTTCATGAGTATTATAGAACCACTAGATGTTTTTTCAGATACTTTTGCATTATTGTTTTGGTATTCCAATAACATTTTCAATTCTTTTTCCGTTGCTTCATTGTGAGGGTGAAGAGTATAGAACGCTTGCTCACATTCTTCAAATCTGTTCTGTGTCGCTAACCATGACGGACTTTCTACCCAAAACAGAGGAATTATTGCCGATAAGGCTGTTGGTATTAGACCAATAAGGGCTACATTTCTCCAATGCAAGAAGAGACATAGCACGTGCCCTAACATTGTACCTAGTGTCGAGCCAACACCAGACATTACATTCAAGCAGAATGATCTCATGTGCGGTGCCACATATTCTCCAATATTTATATAAGTAATCACAAGAATACCTCCGTATGATAGTCCAACTATAGCTCTACTCGCTATTAGCACTATTTTATCTTGCGCAAAATATACCATTATCCAACATAATAACACGGGAATGGATAAAATAGTAAGTGATTTTCTTCTACCAAAAGCTTCAGTCAGTCCTACCATAGAAGCAAAACCCAAGAAACAGGTTATGTTAATCGTCGCAGCTGTAAAAATAAAGTTTAAATTACATTTTAAAAATAATAGTTTACTTTTTTTATGTTGTTTGTTTGTTCCTCTATTTCGTCTACCAAGCAGATCAGAGGTTTCATCTCAGAAGGAGAGATTTATACTGTAGTTTATATATTATACAATTGTTAGGTTGCTGGACACCGCACTTTGCATCGACACCAGAGGGAAGAAAGAAAATATTAATTTAAATAAATATTTCATTTCCTTGAGTGGGGATCGAACCCACAACCAGTCACATTTACAGTCACACTTTGTGCCCCTGCGCCACGTGTGGCCTTTTCATCAATAATTTATAAACTTTATAAGGAGTGTTTTAAATCGGGGCAACAGATTGATCTCGAATAATACTTTAAATAGTTAAGCACTGCGTGCAATCTGACGGCTATATTGAAAATAGTTCAAGATATAAAAAAATATGTTTGACCAAAAGTTGTAGAGAATTTTATCTTCTACAATATTTATAATAAATACAGATATCATAGAACCTATAGAAAACGAAATGTTTGCAAAAAAAATGATTTTGACCTTGGAATTCCTGTAGACGCAGACTCTCTACGATAAGTAGGTTATGAGACAAGTTTTAGGGTGTCAAAATAAAGGGTTTTACAAATTTCTAGCTGACTATCTTTTATTCCGAGATTCTTGCCCTGACTTGATTAATTTGCCTTGAATTATATTATGATAAATAGTACTTCATAGTTTGTAAAATCAATCAGCATTGTGCTAATATGTTTTCAAAATGGTTTTATTGTTATGTTCTGTACTGGTTTTGATTAATTAAGTTATAATATATTTTAATGATCCAGTGTGTCACAGGAAAACAGCGAAAGTGCTCACCTATAGTCGATATGTCATCGTCAGATAATTTCATAGAACTGCTCAGATCGTGCAAAGCGTCAATCATCCCTGACATCTGACCAAATATAAAGCCATCGGATATACTGCATAGCGCCAGACCAGTGACCACGAGGACCTGTAATTTTAATATAAATAATAAAGTGTCTAGATTACGAGGTTCCTTCTGTCTACCCAGATACGTGAGGGATACACCGTAATAGTAAAAAAAAACTTGGGTGTGGCTGTGTCATGGTCACGACCGTTGGTTGTACGTGAATATGTTTATATAATTGGTTATTTTTTTTAAAAAAAATAATATTGGTACAAAATCAATTTATTAATTATGGGTAGATACGAAAAGTACGACACAATTAGCATACAAGATATATCGAAATTTCTGAAAAAAGTTAAATAAAGACAGGTTTTAACCTAACATTCTTAGAGAGTTTCAATATAAAACAAATTGAACTCGCTGAGCATGAAGGCGAGCAACGAGCGGTTTTGTGAAACATCAACGTTAAAGTCTCTAACTAGTTTAGAACTAGTGTAATAAGATCAGGCTTGTAATGGGCTAAGATTTAAGCGATGTCTTTAATTTTCAACTGAATTTCTGGAAACAATTCTCACGTCAAAGTTAAATTTATTACAACAAGTGAGGCTATTGATGTTGCGGTATATGGTGACTCCACCGACATTGCGACTTGATGATGATGATACCGCTACTGATGATGTAGTTGCGATTTGTCTGTTTTTAACGGTATTACAATATGATCTCAGATCAAAGCCAGGCATATTTACTGGCATGGAATTTTCCATTCAAGTTTCGGTGATTGCCAAATACTCTGATCGGTTGATCATTGTATCAGTAGGGATATCTTCTAAATATGTGACCAATTTTGTGCATTAATGGCGGTAATAAGTATAATACAATGCTTATCAGGAACACCTTTACAAAATCTTTTTTACTTTGATGACTAGTTTCGGCAACGGATACTAGGCCAATATCTGGTACTCATCTCGTATCCTAAATATACAATCTATAAATTTTGACAATAACTAACGAATAGATAGATATAGAGGCCGGTCGTGGCGCAGCGGCACGAGGTGTGACTGCAAAACCGACTGGTTGTGGGTTCGATCCTCACTTACTTTATTTACTTAAATTTATATTTCCATTTCTTCGCTCTGGTGTCGAGGTTAAGCGCGGCGTTGAGTTCTGCCACTCAACACGCAATGCCTCCAGAATTCGGCAGAAAGTGGGGAACGGAGTGTCTTAACACTAGGTTCCCTCTGCCTACCCTGCTGTGTGCGGGATACAGCGTGAAGCTAATTTAATTTAATTTTTTTTTCGTTTATTGTAATAAATTCTTTGATTCTTTAGCTATCTAGTGATATAATTTTATTTTGGATGTAGAGAATAGTTTTCAAATAAAAGGCCAAACTATATGCTACGATTTTGTTATCATTAAGTTTTTTGGATTGCCTCCGTATAGTAGCCAATTTATAGACGTGCTCACATCAAAAAACTGTTCCGTTAGTAAATGACTGCTAAACAATGCCCAAACGAAGTTACTTAATTCAGAAAGTTGAAATTTGGCGTGAATAAGATGAGAAAGTGTAGAGGAGCATTATTTCTGTTAAGACAGTCCGTTTTGAACTTTTACTTAAAACAAAAAAAATACTCGTAGATAGTAGACCAAATAATAAAAAAATTAACCAACCTGCCGTAAAGTTTGTACATTGAGTTTCATGATTACTTGAAATAAAATGATGTTGAGTTCAAAATAAAATTTCCTATTTTTCTTTTCGCATAATAACCATTCAGCTCAATTTTTGCAGACGGTATCTACCTGAAAATAAAAACAACGTACAAATTTAACGAATATAAAAATACAAACTCAACATGTTCCTTATTCTGAAAATGTATAAAAATTGTCAAAGAGATTATTTTTATAGTTACAGGAAGAGCCAACTACTTAACTTTCGGTTAATTATAAAGCTCTATTTCTAATACTTTCTTGGGAATAATAAATCACGTTAACCAATAACAAATCACATCACCGACTCTTAACACGACCCTCTGCCCTACACCTCTAAACTCTAAACAAAATATACCTCTACTTTCGTCATTGTATAAACTTGCTTGCTCGAGGGGAATATAATTAAGTTGATACGAGTGAGATAGTCAATTTGGTCTATTCCGATATTTTACTACCCATTTGATTTATTTATTCTGTATTTCAGCTGGTCATACTCTACAAAGAAGAGTTATTGAAGAAAATCTCAGTATGCTTTGTGTCGGGATGTTGACGGTATTTAAGAATAAACAAAAAATATGTACTACTAGGTATACTTGCAACAATAACAAGCATTTATTCTCAATTTATAGACTATTATGAAGAAAACCGGTAGTGGTAAGCAAAAAAAAGAAATTACAAATTTGCTCATGTGCTTTTCGTAGGCGGTATTATTTTATCTTGTTAAGATAGGTTAATATTTTTATAGTCCAGTAGAGTCGTCTTTGGAAAAATAATATAATAAAAACCAGCGCAATTTTCCTGTGCCTATCCTGATTTTTTTTTAATTTAATTATTATTTCAGATTAAATATTTATAAAGATAAGCCACTTCCATGGAAACATTGGTTAACAAAAGAAATAGTTAATAAGTTAGAATAAAACTTTAAAAAATACAATTTCATTAAACATTTTACGTAATTACTTCTACTTTTAATTATTTTTATTTTAAATAATTACTTCAATATCGTAATTAGCAGGGTAGGCCGAGGAATCGTATGAAGGAAATCCTTTTTCCACCCTTTGATGCAGTTCAACGCCACGACAGCTTTATAATAAATATTTAGATTTGTACAGAGAAGTATTATTATGTAATTAAATTAACTTAATTAAATATATATACTATATGTATAGTGTATATATTTAATTAAGTTAAATATTAAAACAATACATAATAATTACGTATTATTGTTATCTAATATTAGAAGAATAATAGATATTAATAAATATTATTTTTATGCTTAGAAGTATACCATTTATATATGACAATTACGACAAAATATTAATATAATTTATTTATCATATTTTGTAATTTCTTATACTATGACTAGCGACGTAATCGCGGCTTTGCTCGCATACCAACTATAATACTTTTATTATGCTGCATTTGCCAACAAATAGATAGATTCAAGTATGAATACTACGTGGCTATATCATAGGACGTCATCGGTGGCAAGGGCGCCCCTCGCGGGACTCAAGCCTGGGCTTGCGGCCGTAAACAGAGCTTTGAATTATTTTAATTTTACATTTTCTCGAAAAGTACACGTCCTATATTACGAATTACATGCTATAAAAGCCGAAGATTATCTTCATTAAATTTCCTTGATGATGAAATAACATTCGCTCGTAAGTTTCAATTTACATGTGAAATAAAAATCGATGAAATACCATCTTACAATTTACAATAATTGTTTGTCACAAAATGCCTTATTGTCACTTAATTATAAAAGATAGATATATTTTGTTGCGGACTTTTTTTAGATCTAATAAAAAATAATATTTTTGTCATACAACGTAATGACATATATAATAATTAACTATTTTTGCAAGGCACGCGCTAAAAGCATTTCTCACAGCGTAATGTTATATAGCCTATAGCACTTCTGAAGAATGCAGCTTTCATATAAAATTTAAATAATCAACTCTTCCGCTTTGTTGGTATAGATTGTGATGAAAATTTGTGAGTATGGATATTCATTCAAGTTTCGATAGAACTTTACAGTGCCTAATTAACCTCCTACGTAAAATTGGGAGTGTAATAAGTTTGACGTGTCTCTATATATGTATGTCTGTGTGTTTGTTTGTGGCAACGTTTGAAACATTTTGTGTCGGGAATTTTACTATATATAGCTTACACATCAGAATCACACATACGACAGTTTATGTAAAGATTTTGTATAGTCTGGCTTCAATAAAACAACAAACAGTTTTAGCGGCCGAAGCCGCGCGTGATTCGCTACTTCTTATATGATTATGAGAAGAACGTGCTCAGGCCGAGGAAATCTAGTGTTAAGGTACTCCGCTCCAAATTTTCCACTTAATTATTAATTTCTTGTCTGTCTGTCTGTCGGTATGATCATGTTTTTCTCTAAAAGTACTGAACCGATATACATAAAAGTTTCCCCAATTGCGTTGTTTTAACTCAACATTCAAAAATATTTGATTCATCAAAATCGATTCATTAAACAAAAAGTTATCGGCATTTGAATGAACTCAGGTATTAATTTGCCTGCGAATGTTATATAGCAATCGCGCTGGTAAGATTCTTGGCTAAAGAATGACATTCCAAACGTCTTGGTTATATGAATGTTGATTAAAATATATATTTTTAAAGCACTATTGTTCAGAGTACAAACAATAAAGTAAACAAAATTGAATTGTTAATGAAGGTTACCTTCATAAATCATAACAGTTAAGTTTAAGTCGTAATTAATTCAACACAGAGATAAAGACTGATTTGATCTTCAAAGAAATTTTAAGTAAATACATAGATTCTTCAGTTCGTTTGTTCGTTTGAAATAAATCTATATAAAAATGTCTAAAACCAGCCTTTCTACGTGTACTCTGTAATAACTACATATTTACCAATTGTACATTTAGCCAATAATATATGGGACTAATTTAAAAACTGTACAGGAGTTAATATGCAATCATTACAGTTATTTTACAAAGAATATTATTAATCCTCCAAATCAATAATTTAACATTTAAGGCTGTTTCTGAAAGAGTAAATTAAACTATTCACAGACTCGGCACATTTAAGAGTTTTAAAATTATGATGAGACGTAGGTACATTACGTAGGTAAAAAGAACATAGTGTTACAAAAATATATACGTATAAGAAATAGTTAGCTTTATGTATATTTTTATAAATATCAAATATCAACATTGGTCGTATTTTTTAATTCAAAACATTTGATTGTTTTGAAAGTCCTTATAGAAATTATGATAATGTAGTAAAAAAAATCATATTAGAAGAGATTACAGAATAAAGTAATAAAAAATGATATTAGAAGTTATTATAGTTGTTAATCAATTCTGTTTATTAAATCAACAATCATCTAGTTGAAGCGGGCGAAGCCGCGGGCGGGCCGCTAGTACATAAATAAAAGAAATAATTAAATACATTAAAATAACCTAAGCCATAAGCCTAACCCTATACAATGTTTAAATAAAAAAAAAGTAAAATCGAAATAATCAAAGTAACAAAATAAATATTTTTGTTGTTTTCCATTTATCCTATAAAATGTTTGAAGCTTGCTTGTTAGCTTCAAATATTTGGTTTATAACTAGCTTCAAACATTTTTATGTTTGACAACTATATTTTTTTTGTTATTTTGATTATTTCGTAATATTATAGTTTTTTATGTTTACACATAAAGAACTATTTAAATGATCAAAATAAAATTACTTACTGGTTTATTATTATAATATCATATATTGATATAAATTTAATAATTATTATTATTAAAATTATAATTTACTTGCGCATGTGACAAGCATGCTTCTCACTATACACACGACCTTTAAAATGACTAGCGATTTGGGTTTTAAGCGTTCGCCATTTTTCCCCTGGTATAATAAATATAGAGACCGTCGTGGCGCAGGGGCACTAGGGTGTGACTGTAACGCGATGTTTGTGGGTTCGGCCCCCACTCAAAGGAGTAAATTATTATTTATTAATATATAAATTTCTTCGCCCTGGCACTAAAGCAAAAGCCCGGCGTCAAGTTCTGCCACACAACAAGCAATGCTTCGAAAAATTTGGTGGAAATTGGGGAACGGAGCGTATTAACATTAGGTTCCCTCTGCTTACCTTGCTGTGTGCGGGACACTGCGTGAAGGTGATTTTATTTTTTTTTATAAAAAAGCAAATCATGGATGTGTTTTGCGTTGAAATTTTACACCGACATTTATGATTGAAAACATTATTAAAATGTGATAATGGTGCTAATTAAAAAAATATATTAAAAACACACAATTTAACATACACATACCGCTCAAGGCCACTGCGTATTTTTTAATTTAAAGTTATTATCTTCTTTTAATTTAAATTTAATATTAACGATATATGTATTTAATTTATTACTTATTTTTATTTATTATCCCAGGTTCCGTCTGCCTATCCTGCAAAACGTGACTTACAGCGTGATGTCAGTAAAATATTACTTACAATTAAAATTAAACGAAAATATTGCAGTGCACGTTATATTGTGAAAGTTATCTATGAAATATAATTGTTTATGGACTTTCAATGGCTTATAAAGTCATGATTTTTTTTAATTAATTTGAATATTTTAAAGTATAAATTAACAACATTATACTTTTCTGATCATGTATATATTCTTCTGATGATCACACAGAAGGAATAGCCTTTTGGATTTATTATTTGTGTTTCATAAATGGTTTAATATTAGAGTTTTATGGAAATTTTCTTTGCAATTTCCATAAAACTGTAGTATTATTATTTAAAGCTAATGCTACAACAGCCTTACTACAATATCGAATTACTAAGCCTGTTTGTTTTACTTGGCACCGACTTCAAAATTATAAAATCTTATTAAAATTATTTTTTTTTAATAAAATTAAAGTAAGTTTTAGAGTATGTAAAATTATTTTTAACTTTTTAGTTCGTTGTTTGAAGTCGGTTATTCTTTTGGTTAAAAATCAATTTATTCAAGAATATAATATTTTTCATTGAAACTAGAGCCTGAATATATAATATATAATATTGTGTAACTTACACTACACTTTGATAAATTGATTTTCTGTTCAAAAACAACTGTTTATTAACATTCTTGACGTCATGATTACATCTCTTTCCCTTTTATTATTATTTAAATTTTATTAGTTCTCTGTTATATTTTTATATAATACTAGTGATCTCTTGCGGCTTCGCCCGCTTAAATTTAAAAATGATTAATTCATAAAATTGATTTTCTGTTTTGTTCTAATTATTAAAGACAATATCTATTCATTAAAAACTAAAGTTTCAGCCGTTTTAATAAAACAATTGTTTTGTAGCAATTTAGTAAATAAAAAAAATGATATTTTTTTATGTGTATAAATCGATCAAATAATATCTTTTCTCATACATTTGCCATCTATAAGTATTATTAGTATTTTTATATTATGTACTCCTCATAACTGCAGAAGATATCCTGGCGACTTCTGCTATTGTTAATTAATGTTTTTTATTCAACTGCGCGTTTTTTTTCATATAGAAGACTGTAGTATTTAAATTTTATGGCCTCTTAACATTGTTCGTATCGGCTTCACGCTGTATCCCGCACACAGCAGGGTAGGCAGAAGGAACCTAGTATTAAGATACTCCGTTCCCCACTTTCTGCCGAATTCTGGAGGCATTGCATGTTGAGTGGCAGAACTCAACGCCGCGCTTAACCTCGACACCTGAGCAAAGAAATGGAAATATAAATTTTAGTAAATATTTCATCTCCTCGAGTGGGGATCGAACCCACAACCAGTCGGTTTTACAGTCACACTTCGTGCCGCTGCGCCACGACTGGCCTCTAATATATATAGAAGTTAATAGTAAA